>QJNU01000596.1:0-45843 GCA_004154915.1 Monosporascus ibericus
CTATTTTTGTTAATTAATTAAAAATATACGGTTTTACCAATTTTATATGGGGAACCCCCGGGGCGTTGAGGGGGTGGTGCGTTGACCGGGTGTTTGACTTACCATTCGGCCTGCCGACTGAGCCGCCTTGGAAACATAGGTAATGCAACCTCTGGTAAGGTCGTTTTCTGGCGTGTCACAGAGATGGGTTACAAATGCAACTCCGCAGTTTCGTGGATAGCCGGCTGCACTTGGATTGCCAGACCTATCTGTCTGTCGTCCTCTAAGTAGAGGTCTCATTGGTCCACTGCGACACCGATATGGCATCGGGCTGCTATGCGACGCACACATGTCGCTTGGCTATTGGCAGATAGCCAAGCCAAGCCACAAATATTACTGTACGCGGCGGGACCAACCTATGAAGATACACTGAGTAATCTCACCCTGTACTAGCATCCACGAGGAGTAAGCTGTGGGAGATCTTCTTACGAAAAAGTGTACAGAAGTCTACGGAAGTAGGATAGAGTTGGCCCTTGGTTCGTATAATGCCTTACCTGAAATATCTCGTGTCTCATCTGTCACAGTTAGGCTGATCGCGAGGAATGGTTGCATAGAGTGTGGGAAGTGTAAATTGTCCTCGATAATCTAGGCTCTAGAGAACAGTGGCTAGGAAGCTCTATATATAGTGTGGGAGCCCCGGAACAACGTTGTTATGGGGTGCCTACAGTTTCCCAGGGGGCGCTAGTGACTAAGCAAGTGACCCCTATTCTGCGGCATCATCATTGGGAGCGAGCCCTTAATGCCGTTATCAGCTGAGTTGTCGATACACCACCTGTTAGATGGGGGTCTATGCATAACTAGGTAGAGTATATCAAGCTGATCCAAGCCGCTCTTCGTCACCAATAGAGTGACTAAAGGGGGTTTTTCCCTGGGCATAGAATGATATTCTATCAAGTGCAGTGTTGGGGGGGCGTAGACTAAATTCCTATCATATTCGGATAACCCGTTTTGAATGCCCAAAGACGAACTATTAGAGCTCTTGGAATAGACACATCACCGAGACACCGTGGCATAATTCTCGGCCGAATCATACTATAGCGAGGAACATTTACCATTTTTGGTGAGCGAAGTTACCGCTCCCAATCAACGATTACCGACAGATACACAACGAGATCCTGCCTATAGGTAGCCGATCGCTATTGATATTGAAATTCGAAGCCCCTGTCGAGTTGCACTCGGGAACAATATCTGCAGCCCGGCTAAAGCCCCGAACCAAGCCATGCCGCCGACTGCAGCTGTGCTGCTCCGCAGGCCCCCCACCTGGGACGGACATATCCGTAGAATCCGCATGGTGTTCGTTCACTCCTTCGGGTTTATGGACCGTTTTGTGAGTCACCGTATGCGGGCTCTGATGCCGAGTATTGGCGCCTTCGGCGGACCCGGTCACCTCCGTCCACTCGTAATGAGAGCCCGCCGCCTCCGGCATAGGGTATAGTTGAGACTTTTGGTTTCTGGATGACTGGCCTTGCCCATTTCATGGGGAAATTTTTTTTTGTCTTGAGCCTCGTAATCATCTGTCACACTTACTAGGGAGCAGCTGCACAGCTCTTCAGAGGATATTCTGATATTGTCTCATATCTAGGAAGCTAGAAACGGTGATCCCACTAGTTGTGAGTGATCCACTGATATAGGGCTCCGGAACGGGACAACGTTGTTCCGAATGATCCTGTGGCTCTGATGGGCTCTATAGGGGGGTGCTTTTCTGCGACATCATCTTCTAGAACGATCTCGCACAGCCCCCCGTAGCCGGCACCTACGGACCGGTTCTGTGCCAACCTCTACGCGAAGGAAATGCCGTACCGCTGCGCGATCGCCTCAACGCAGTCGGACCACTCCGGAAGGAAATTTTCGCAGCTCGGAGTAGCACCCAGATTCTGTTCTGCGATCGGGTCAGCCTTTCTGTTCCTAACTACAAACGGCCTCCCCCTATTTTACGTTATACGTATAGCACAAGGGGACATAGGGGTCTTCTATCAACGCGAGAAATCTTCCATGGTGATCAGCCATATATCCGGCGTATTCTCGCAGGCGATAGATCCGCCATTGCCCAACCACCAGCTACAGGCCGGCGTAGCATCTTGGTAAACTGGATAAAGTCGACTCGCTCTCTGGATCTCAACGTCTTGGGAAACGGTTAAAGGGAACTAACAAAACGGCCACAATAAAAGGGCATACTATGACAACGGTAACGAAACGTGCCATGTTTGTGAAGTCGGGCTTTCTAAATGTGCCAATTAAGGAGCTTTTTGAAGTGATTAATGGTTCCATGTTCTTTCCTTAATTTTAGTCAGCCAAGAAAGACCACTGCTCTATATATATTACAATCGGATTAAATTAGAACCTTACATTAAAAATTCTCGGACCTTAGTCTAGGATTCGTAGGGAGGCTTATCGACATGTAATAAAAAGGCATACGTACAGCGATAGTTAGGTTTGCATCCTTTAAGCGCCCTGAACATATAAGACATTATAAACGAGGTCAGACTAAAACGCTGTCGGAATTCAGGGGTTCCGGATGGTCAAACCCCTTTTCCGAAACAGTTCCGCGTTGATCATACGCTTCCATTATTCAACGCATGGTTAATAATGGAAATCGTTGAATAATAGGTGAATAATACGGTTATTCAGGAATATATATAGCCCATATTCCCCAGCTTGTTGCTAGAAGTCTATAGCGTTGATATAGCGAATTTTACAGACACTTGCGACACACCTTGAGATTTCCATCATTCTTGATTGAGTCTACCCTGCACGTTTTCACATACTAGTCCTTTCAGGGTAACCTCATTGCTTCCTCTAGGGTAGCCTCACCTTCTGTCGCAGCGTTTCTTACAGAGGTTGCAAGTGATCTCGAGGTACTAGTGTTTCTAATAGCGAGGTCAATAGTATGGAAAGGTTCATCTTCACTCAGCGGGTGAATGCCCCTTCGTAACAACAAGGCCTCTGTCCTTGGATTCTCGTGCAGAACTCCCACCTCTGAGATCGTACCAAGGCCTACCGAAACGGCTACCTTCCTTGGCTCCGCCGCCATCGAGCGAATGCATTGAGCAAGGTATTTGCTGCGCAAAAGTTGGTCTCGGTTGCAACGCCCATAGAGCCCGTCATGGATGATGCCGATAGGAAAAAGTTAAGGGCGTCATCCTTGCCTTCGACGACGTGGTGGAGGTTCCATGTTCCTGCCCACTTCGGCCGGACACATTCGTGTCAACTTTCGCTGTGCATGCGGCCGAAGGTGTCCTCGTGAAGCACCATCGCTGCCTGGACGATAACCCCCCTAGTGCATAGCTGCCACTGCTGCGTTCACATCCCCCAGCCGAGGAACGTCCCCACGTATCACGGTTATTGCTGAGACTACGCCTGAGACATCCCAGAGGGCCCACAAGGAGATAGACTTTACGAGGATCGTACGGTCTGATATCTTGACAGGTAATCTATTTTAATCTTAGAATTGGTCACGAGAAGGCTGAGAGAGGCGCGTCCGCGTATGACATGGAACTTGAAATTAGCCGTCTATGACCTCTAAAGCCCACTACCTCAAAGGAAAACTATCCCGTTTCATGAATTGGAGTACCTAGAAATGCTTTATTAAGAATATACAGGATTAATACTTAGATAAAAAGAACTACTAAGATCCCCTATGTTTATCATTATCTTTCGCTCTTTGTAATTGAGCAGATAATATTTTCCTAGAGTATGTTTAGCCCTTTGTACGGCTGGCGGCTTCGTCCCTTTTTGACGTTTTGCTTTAGCGACTCGAGGTAATGTTTGCTGCTCGTTTAAATTCGCATCTTTTGAACCTTTTCCGCTATTATCTGTCTTGGCTTGTGCACGCTTGAAGGTGTTCCAGCCAGATTGTTCCCAAGTGGCGGGCTGCCTTGCTGACCTTCTTTGTCCTTTGTTCGTCCTGCAAGACTGGACAACCCTGGACGAGACGGGATGTCTAGTTAGCCTTCTTTGTCTCTCGTCGGCGCCGGAGGCCTTGAGTTACCTGGAGGTAGGACTAGTCTCGGCTCCGCTGGCCAAATGTGTATTCTTACTTCCCAGCCGGGTTCCACGAAGTCCTTCCAGACACTTGGCAGAATAATCTCACCGGCTGGCCCTATAATGTCATACTGACCGGCCACAACACGACGCCTCGTGAAGGGCCTGCGGACGAAGGCCTCTTTGATGAGCTCCTCTAGCCCCTGTACAGGTAGTCTTGTCAGTGGAATTGCGTTTCTCCCATATCGGTAACGATCAAATATTAAACAAATGATGAACGGCTATAACTCACCTCCCATGTCTGTGATAAATGGAATGGGAATGCAAAGTTGCGCCCGATATCGTCTTTGAATCGAATTGGTGCCATTTTGTATTTTTCAGCCGCATTGTTCTCATAATTTTCGACGCCGTCGATCTCGTCCTCCGTCAACGTAGTCCACCCTGACAGTAGTTCGTTCACCACTCTCTTGGATGAAGGCGGCTCTTGAAGTAAGAGCTGAAACTGTTGCGTGGTATCGCCTCGTCGAAGCACCAGCGCATTAGAGTCGCTGAGCGCATCTGCCTCGCATGGCAAGCTGCGCTCTGGTAGTTCTTCGATTGACTGTCTTCCGTTGGCAAATGTTGCGGCAGATGGCGTCTCGTTAGAGACGCTGTAAGCCTCTGCGACCGGGGAAAATACCAAATCGTACAGCCAAGCGGCTGTATCGTCCGATTCGGCTTTCCAGATCTCTACCTGGTTATCTGTTTTCGTTTCGTCGCCCTGCGTTGGCTCGCCAGCTTCATCTTTCCAATCATCTGCAGAGTTTGCGAGACTTTTGACCCCGTGACCGGCAAGTTCCCGTAGTGAATGATAAGAAACTTGAATCTGATTTTCGGCTTGCTGTCGCAAAAGGGTGACGTCTTGATCGCTTCTGTGGTTACAATCTAGGCGGGAAGATTTGGAAGTATTCCTTGGCGAGATTAATTGTCCATTCAAACATAGTCCTAATTGATAAACTAGGCAAATACAGCAAATTTACTCACCTGGAAAGCTTTTCCACTTGCACTGCTAATGTCATTAAGTGTAGGATTGTGTTCATCCCATTCTTGTGGCTTTCAACTTGGTAGAGCAGTTGGGTGGCCTTGGATCGCCTAAACGACCACTTCAATCGAGTCAAACCACCCTCAATATCAAGGATGCCCTTTATTTCTCCGTGAAGTTTGCCAATTCGCTTTGTCCCTGAGCTTACACGCCTTAAAAGCTTTCGCCTGTAGAGATGTCTACCTTCCTCGAGAAGACGCCTTAGCTCCCTCAGAACAAAGGACATGTCGGATATATTTCTTGCGATATCATGCATCTCTTTCGGCGCATTCTGCACTGAGGATATCAGCTGGTACATTATGCGCGACAGCGAGGCTGCGGCCTGGGATATTCCTGCGATTGCAGCGATGATGGAAAGAGGGTCCATGTCGTCGGAGGATGCAAGAATACGTATACAATCATAAAACGCTTGAACTAATAACGTTCGAGCGCCCGATCTCTCGTCATAATCCAATAAAGGACTGTGAATTTTGCCAAAGCGAATGCTTGCAATGGTGAAGAACAGAGGGGAAGCTAGCAATTTGCCGAAATATGCTCTTCTTTCTGGATGAGTATCCACAAATGTACTTCCAAAGAGCCTTGCAACGAGCCTTGCAACGAGCCTAGAAAAATGCCTTAGCGGTCTCTCTCGGCACTCTGGCGGCTTGGTTGCTTGATTGGATAAAAGATATTGAGGAGTGCGGGCATGATATCTTCCGTGCGGGCATTCTATGTTATCTAGTCAATGTGGTTGGCTGGTCTTGGACATGCCCCTCCAGACAGACTTTTGCATATCAGAAATCCGTGGGCTGCCACCATGTGTGCGGATTACCTCCCGGGCGGTGCCAGAAATAGTTTGCACCTTTCTCATAGAACCAATGTATTCTACGACTGAATTACACCAATATAATTATGCTAGAAATCTTTAAAATTACGAACAACCAAAAAGAGCTTCAAGCAAGGAGTTAAATGCTACAATACTTTCTTGTTTGACGAACGCTCATTTTGATATTCATTCTCAAGTTCGGTCGTATACATCCGTTAAGACTTCTCATGCGCAATGAATTTTCGGCACCGTCTGCCTCCGTGTGCTCAGCCGTCCACTGGCTTGTAAAATTTCTTTCCCCTAGCATTTGATCCCGATAAGGAAGTCTTGCTAAGACCCCAGCAAGCGAGCCATGTGTGTAGGGCTGTCTCGTAGACCCCGTGCCAATTTGTATGGTCTGTTCGAGACGTAGCAATGCCCTGAAGCCCTGGTTGGCCTGATTCGACTGACATCGTCATCGACCTTGCCATTGACCTGGCCTACCTGACCCGACCTAACTGACCTGACTGGACATGACTGAGATAGGTCCGTCTCCTAAACCGGTACCAATTCGTATAGCTCGGACGAGACCTGACAATGTTTTAAAGGCGGGGACGGAAGGGCGAAGGCCCCAGACCCGGACGTATTATGGCTTAGGGGGCCTGCGCCAACGTAAATGTATAAAACCCAGATTGAATTTTTTACTAGAAAACGGGATACAGAATTTCATCAAGACCGATAGCTAATCCTAAACTAGGTGTACATCCATGCCCGCATCCCAGCCAGCACAGCAAGAACATAAAGGTCGGCGAAGTCTCCCTACCGGCTCGTGCACATTCCCATCTTTAGGACGAATAAAGCCCGCTCGCCAGCGTCTCCGCTGGCTGGGCCGCGTCCTTGTCCGCGGCGTCTGTTTCCACGGCGTCGTCGGGTGCCGCCGGCGTCGGTGTCTGACCGGCGAGAGTCTTCGACTCCGTATCTGCTGCCACCTTCCACTGCGCTTGCGCGATATCCGACTCCATCGCGTTGGCCGGTCTCGGTGACGCGGACACCTCGACGGAGCGTGGGGCCGGCGGTATTGTGTTGTTGTTGCTGTTCTCCGTCGCCGGCACATTAGCGGGCCCCGCTCTGGCCGCTACACCCGGCCCGGCCCGTTCGTTCCTGCGCCCCGGATTGTGGGTCGGACTAACCGCATCTGTCTGGCGCGCAGACTTAGCGCCCGGATCCTCCGCCTCATGACCTCGTGCCAGGCCGCCACCGCCGCCCGGCGGCGCACCATCCTCTCCACGCCCCGGCGCAGCGCCAGCCGCAGGAAGTGTCGGTGCACCTGGCGCGTTAGCTTCGCCACCGTTTCCGTCGTTATCCTTCTTGTTGATGATGACCTCTTCTTCGTCCTGTCCCCGCTGATCAGCATCGGTGTCTTGCGCCTGGCGGTCCGGTCCGGATGAGCCCAACTTCAACTTATCCTCCATCTCCTCCGTGATCTCCTCGACCTCGTCGCGCGAGCGCGCCAGTGGCGTCTGAGCACTGCTACGCTGGCGGCGGGCCTCTTTCTCGCCGACGACGCTCTCCCACAGACTTTCGAGCTCCTCGCGCCAGCCGAGTTCGTCCGCCAACTTTCGGATCCCAGAGTCGCAGTCCCCGAGGTAGAGCACGTCGTCGGCGCGCGTGCCGAAGTCACCCACGCGCTGCAGATTGAACAGAACTCGGGGAACGTCCTCCATGGCCACAAGTGGCAGGCCGGCGAACGGGTGCACCGTGAGACTGGTGCCTAACACGAGCATCAGGTCTGCGGTCGCGGGCACGGAGCGATTCTCGAAGAAGGCCGCGGGGAGTTGTTCGCCGAAGAAGACGATGTCAGGCTTGACAAGACCTCCGCAGCCCTCCTGGGCGCAGTGCGGAGGTTCGCCCCGCGCTACGTGCTCGCGCATCTCCTTGTCGGGGAAGGGAGTCTTGCACTGGACGCATCTCTGGGTGGCGAAGCTGCCATGTGCCTCAACTATGAGCTCATCGGGCACGCCGGCAACGCGCTCGAGGCAGTCTATGTTCTGGGTGAAGAGCTTGCGCAGAAGATTCTTTTTGGCGAGTAGGGAGATGAATACATGGGAGATGGTTGGGCTGAAGTTGCCGGGATACAACTCTTTGGCCAGGACATAGAAGGGTTGGGGATTCTCCACGAAGAAGTCGATGTCAAAGACTGCTTCAGGATGTGGAAGATTAAGGCGCGCCAGATTGTTATATAAGCCCGTGCCAGGCGAGCGAAAGTCGGGGACTAGGAGAAGCACGTGTTAGACGGAGTGTCTGGTTAGGTTAGATAGGCCAAGTTCCGGAGAGGACCTACTCCCAGCAGCGGTAGAGATGCCGGCACCAGTCAAGACAACAATGCGTCGGACGCGTCCATCCTTGATGTGCTTCGCGACAGCAGCTAGGCTACGGTCCTCCAGGGTTTGAGGTGGCGTATCGTCATCAATCAGCTCACGCGAACTCTGCTGACCCATCTTGTGCCGCCACGAGGACGTGAAACCAGATCCGGAATATTTGCTACCGTTATTGGCGGCCCCTTTCTTTTGGTGGCGGGTCTCTTCCTACGGCCTATGATTGCGAGACGTGGATTAGAAGGTCTGGGGTGGGTGATGCAGAATAAATGCGGCAACCGCACACAGTTTGATTGATAGCTCTGCGGGCAAATAAGGGTTCGAGAGTCAATTGTTTAAGGATTCATCAACTGGAAGAACGACGAAGTTTGGGGCTTGTGGGAGTTGTATCGTTCGTACCTTACGTACTACATGGATGCGTGCACTAGGTATGTATGTATTGGATGTTACTGCCAGAACGTTTAGTTCTTGTCGCGTCGCACTGGTTACATCATGTGCGGCGATCCGTGGGTCCGGCTCGCTTTTCGCCTCTTATCGCTTATCGCCAGTTATCAGTTGAAGGAAGCTTACCTGAGAATACCTACTACCTATGTCGTTCACCCCTTTCTTGTAACGCATCATGCCTGCTACCGTGATCCGTATTGAGATGTCGTGGCCCACCGCGGAGTTCTACATATTGGACCTCGTAGACGCGTGTATGCAATACACTGTTCGTGGGTAGGGAAGCAATAGTCTCTTTTGCTGTCTCATGCCGGCTTCAACGTTGGACAAAGAGGCTGGCCTCAATTGAAAACCTGAAACGACAAATCAGACGATCGGTCGGGGAGCAGGAGTGTACTGAACTTTGCCGTCCATTACTGCCGTAGCTGATACTCTGGCATACTACCTGGGACGCTATCCTCGCCATTAGTATCAAGACAAAACCGCAAGGTTCCTAGCACAGAGAGCAAATGCAGCCCTTAGAATATGTGAGCGCTTGAAAGTGGAAGCCGAGAGGTACGCGCTTAGCTTCCTCCAGGAGAATACTGTGTTTTAACGTGCAGGTGGTCTGTTCGATATATCTCGTGTGTTGAATCGAAGAACGACGGTGGTGGTAAGCCACAGGAGCGAGGCGGAAATCCCATCCGAAACAAAATTCATATACGAGGCACACAATACCGGAAACCTCTCTGCAACATACGGAGAACCGTAGAACTGTACCTAAAGGTGAGGAGCGATAGGAAGACACATGCCTATTATCAGTAAAACGCCCTATATACCCTCCTGTGTAGGTAGCTGTCACCATCCTCTCGCTCTCCATCCGTGATTTCCACGGTCACTACGCGTCGAAGGACACAATCAGCGCACCCAGAGAAGAATGCACGCGCAGGAGTTGACTGTATTCTACCGGCTGTCGTTATATGTACAGTGGGAAAATCCGGCACATACATGCCATCCACACCCTCGTTCCAAGCCTGGTTACCCATGAAGCTGTATTGGCTACCTGTATCCTGGATGGAGAGGAAAACCAAGCCAGTCATGCCCTTGTTCGTATGCATGCATGCATCCCATACTAGACCCAGACTCCCCGGCGCATGTACGCGGGAACCCGTTCCTAGCGACGTGTATATGTACAATAGCAGCCCAAATGCACTCGTGTCTTCCAAGTCTGTGCTGTCATTCCCGTTACTTGAGACGACAGCGACAGGTAAAGCGATCGACTTGACATGCGTGAAGCCCACATTTGGCAGTGATCTTCGTTCTCCTCTTCCTACTGTTGCCTCGATAGCGTCCTCTTCCGAGTTTTGTGTACTCAAACAATTCCCCGTATTCATAACAAACCGGAACCAACAGCGGAGAGAAAATAAAAGAACCGGAACGATCCCTCGTGCAAACCAACTCGCTAACCTATATCGCCCACTCGACCGTCTCGAGTGCCAGCATCACCAGTACCAAGGTGGAGGGGAGGATCCTACGAAAAGAGTTAGTTAGCGTGACTATGCACGGGTGGGAGCTGTAGGTAGGCAGCTAGGTAGCGACTTACCAGATGACGTAGCTCTGGAAGAGGATCTTGGCCATGACCCCCTCGTATACCTCGTTGAGCTGACAGATCTGGGCGAGCTGCAGAGCGCTGGGCGCGCCGGTGAGGAGGAAGCAGACGATGACGAAGATGGGGTCGTCGAGGATGCTGACCGGGACGAACTTGGCGAATATGGCTAGGATGGGCGCCATGATGACGGTAGGGAGAAGCATGCGGCTGATCAGCGAAGCGATGAGCAGCCGTCTGCCAATCTGTTCCTCCTCGGGGTCCTTCGAGTCGTGGCTCTGCGTATTTCTGGCGAGGTTGGCGCCCAACACGACGAGGATGAGCGGTACCGCGACTCCGGCACTCTGCGAGACCGCCCTCGTCACACTATTGTTGACGAAGGTGTCTTCTTGGAAGAACAGCCGCTGAAGGTCAGGTACCGAAGCTACGATGATAGCAATGAGCATCGCCCACAGGGGCGGGTTCATGAATTCCCAGAGGAAGTTGTAAAACCGGAGCCATGCGCGCCATGACGTTGCTAGTGCGGTTTGGACGGTCTGCGGTAGGCTTTGGTAGACCTTCTGAGACTGCTGTGCTGTCTTGGCTTTGACCGAGTTAAGTGCGTCCCGAAGGCTAATTTTAGCACGAACAATGTGGCCCTTAGGCCCATCCGGAATATCAGCGTCGTCGGGGTCACGCATTCTGGGGAACGACAGGATATCCTCCGAACCACCATTGGGGGTGGAAAAGGGCTCTTGGCCATTGGCGCCATTCAGTCCAGGGCGGTACTTGATGGGGAATCGCTTCCTTGGCAGGTGAGCCTCATCATCAGAGTCGGCGGGTGAGGTAGTCGAGGTTCCAGCAACTGGGGTGCGACCGGCTGGTTCGTAGACAACCGACTCGTCTAAGCTTTCGGAGCCCTCTGTAGCTTCATCAATAGCGGCCTCAGCAGCTCCTTCATCAACTTCGTAGCCGTCCAGACCAGGAATCAACGGTTCACGCGAAGGTTCATCGTCTCGGTATCTGCCCTCCTCGACGGTTTCGGCCTGATATTCCGGATATTTGCTTTTGGGGGCCAAAAGAACGTGATATCCCCAACTCCATCTAACCAGCTGCCCAAGCTGTTGGAATATTAAAAGGTACAGGATACCACGTGCCGCAACCTCATCATCGTTGTCTCCAGGAATTCTGTCCCAATGCAGGCCCTTCAGCGTTTGAGATAGCGAGATAACCAGTGAGATGGGAAGGGAATTGGAATTGCCAAAGACGCCCATGGCCGTCACAAAGTTAGCGGGCCGCTTCCTGAGGCGAAAGGCTTTCGAAACACCGATGGATACGAGATAGGATACGATGGTCTGTATGGTGAAGATCACCGGGATGACGGCTAGGTCGGTCAACTTCTCGGCATTAAGCTGCGACGCTAGTTTCGTGAATACTGCTTGCTCGTCAGCAACCGGCGCGACAAATCAAGGCAAAGAGAAAGCTTCGCATCGTACTCAGACATGGCGTGAAGAGCTGGACATTGAGATTTGCCAGGAACTTCTGTTTGTCGGCGTCGAAGTATCCTGCTCTAGCGATCAAATATCCCGGCAAGCTGACACAGACGACCTCCATGACAGCCTCGAAGACGAGGACAATGAGGCGCCCAAACGACGGATGCGATTCATGGCTCTTCGTTATTTTAAATGAAGGTATGTTGGGTGCAAAGTCAGGAAGAGCATTGTTGATGCGGAAAGAAGTCGGGCTCGAACTCGACCAGTCCATCGTCGTTGTGGTGGCGTGATGATGCGGATGGAAAAGTTAAGATGAAGCGCGCGCTGCGCGTATCAATCTTGTAGGGTTCCTTGTCGAGGCTATGATGTAATGACCGGTGGAGAGAGTTTGTGTGCGTTAATCGGGCTGATGGGTGGAGAGGGAAAGTATAATCGACGGATCTTGAGTGTGTCTATACCGTGGGTATAGGCAATTTTGGTCGGAGGACGTTCGGGACGTTCGGCCGTCAATTGATATCGAGTCAAATTCTCTCAGCTTATTAAATTTATGAAACGTCGATTTATATTGTACGCAAGGTGTTCTGTATCACTTCGCTCAAATACCCAGTCCGGCTGTAGCAATAGCAAAGGAAAGAACCCTTAATGTCCTTAAGGCTAATCTGAGGGATAGTAGAAGGTTTGGGGAGGAATTGGTGATGGCGATGACAATACAGCCACGTTTTGGGCTTGAATGGTTGAACAAAGAAGAAAAAGGAGGTGGTGAGAAGTCAAACCAATCGGGAAAACAAGGGATACTTAGATGGCACGCCGAGCCAGCTAGTCAACGAGGGTAACCCTAGTCTTTTCTTGTTACGATTTGATAGAGCTCTCCTCAATGAGGCAGTGCAGAGTGGTTGAATAGGACTTCGAGAGTTTGAAACAACTGTGATGATGTACTACTCTTGGGGATACAACGTCGAATTGACGTGGCCCATCAGTTCAATTGATTGCACATATGCAAGCGCACCGGGACATCCGTGGATATGATACCTGTGTTAACCTCGACCTTTTGCCTGGATCGGAGGCTGAGTTGAGTTGGCTGTTTCTTCCCAAAGTATTCATGAAGTCCAGGGCGTTGGAAACAGTCGCAAGGCCCAGAATCATAGCTGTATGCATGTAAAAAAGAAGGACAGCATGCATACAGGGCTGATTGATTGGGTTGGATAGAAGGCCGGCACCCCGCCTGAACAGGAACGGCGTTAGCCCTATAAAGCTTATAACTGGCTAGGACAAGATTTGCCGGATTATGAGAAGGCATAATTGGTAGACAAGATGGGGGAGTTTGCTGCAGAGTCGCGCAAAAAGATCGGAGGCTGCCGGAGCTGAGTCTTCTCCGACCAAATGCTACCCAGAAGGCCAACACCAAAGGATGGACGAGGTGGTATGATCGATGGAGCCTCGCAGGCGTGACAGCTGTAAGGATCTTTGATCAATTCGGAACCCGTCATAAAACGGGATCATTCCCACCTATGTGGTACGCCGTTCTTCGGTTTCCCGCTTTCAGTCCCCTTTTTATCGCGATGCTCCTGCAGCCACATGCGAGCAGAGCCCGTAAATGACGCTTAATACGCTCTAGTGCTAGCACTACATGGGCTTGGCGTCCCCTTGCAGTCTTTTATTGATAGCGTGGAAGTGGCCTCCCCAAAGCCGGGAACACCAGAAACGTGGCACATCAGTTCTCGCCTTGTATGACTCTCGACGTGGCTGACGCAATAGGTGTGAGGCCGCCAACCCACGGAAGCCCCGCCTCCCCATGAAGTAGGTAGCCTGATATCGGTATCAATGTTGACTCCTGGCATATTTCATCGCCCGTCAACCCCTCCACCATGTCTGCCAGCTGGACTGCAATATCTGTGTCGAACCGGCCGTAGTAAGAAGCTAAATTGTCTTGTCGCTTAAGCCGCGACTCGGATGTGAATATCTTCAACAGCGCACATTTTCTCGACTTCCCCCACTGGCCTGATATCAGAAATTGCGAGACACTGATGGCAGCTCCATCACATATTCGTAGATACCTACATTAACACCTAACCCAACCAGTACTATCCTTAGCAGCCTTGTAAGGTGTATGTGTCCCATCTATCACCTGGATGCCAGAGAAGCACGGCGATAATAAGGGGCTCTTTCTACATTACCCGAACCAGACCTTTGTTCAACAAGAAGCCGGGATATAATAATATGGTTTGTCCCTTAAGCCTTTCATCGAAAGCACGTATTTGACAAGTTATTTCTGTGCTTTTCGGCATCCGAGGAAAGATATAATTCTGAGCTACGTGCATATGGCCACATTGTGGCAATTACCTAGTATGGGCTTGAGGAGATTCATCATTCCGGTTCCGAGGCACGTGGATAATGAATGCCGTGAACGATGTTTTTCGTTGTCTTCATTTGCAGCTATTGTCCGCGTCTTGCAACTATCCTCGTCACCGCCGTCATCATCTTCTACCCGTGAGGCAATTATCACATCAAGCCAAAACACCAGCAACGCGCCTCGTCATCAGACCGGGGACGGACTCGGCGCTAGATGTCAACCTGCTTGTACCTAGCCCGCTAGGACACATAGCTGAATGGTGACCACTGAGATGGTTTCAAGTTTTGAGAAGATATAATGTGATAAACATGGCGTGGTATGTCTAGTTGTTATTTGCAAGGAGCAGCAGGGATGGGATTGATCAAAAGTCGATGCCGGGCTAATGTACGTAGAACCGTGAGTGCGACATAACGGACGTACGTATGGAGATGGAGATGGAGATGACGTATGCGATTTGTGGCTTGATTGGTCTCTTTGCACTTAGTGAATTGCGTTGACATCTTCCAAATTTGGAGGGAGGAGATCGATATACATGACAGCGACCGTCAACGGTGGAGCCCATTATAACGCAAATCGCATCCTTCTCCAGTATTGAGGCATGATGTAATCAAATACTTATTAAACGTCAAATCTATGCGTGAAGGAACGAGATAGAACACGACATTTCATACCTAACCTAAGCTCGCCACATCACTTGCTTCAAGAAGGTCAGTGGTACCTCCGTAGAGTGCCGGAGAGACCTGACCGTTAGGAGCCTATCGTAGGAAGATATCGTACAGGGGTTAGAGACTCCATGTGCGCATCAAGTTGGGCATTCTACATAAGATGGTCGGAATACAATGCGTGATTGGTGTTTCTAGTGGCGAACGGCAATGCTGGCCTAATGTTAGATAGGCGTTAATATTCTCCAATTTCTCCAACCGCACTGCCACACTATATACAGTACCTAGGTACTCTAGTACATTGTAACTGTGTAAAGTCGGGTATTCTTCCCACCATCCAACCTAAACGTCAGCCCCGTGTAGGCATGTGACGCAATGTTCGACACCAGTTTACTCAGTACGCGTTTTCACTGAAAAAATTGATCGAACCTCCTGCTGCTTTTTCACGAGGCACTCCCCAATTGGCGAGTATTTGGAGCGGTTTTCTGGATCATGTACGTCAAGACAGAAAGATCTGCCAAAGGCGCATTGACCAGCCCCGATCGGGCTGACTAAACAAGATTTTATGTTACAACGTTCGAAAATTTAAACAGTCGCCCCGAAAAGCCACGCTACGGGATCGCCGGTAGTTTTTGCCTCTAATGGGCAAGCCTAGACATCTCCAGCTAATTTTACTTCATACCTGTATGTATTAAAGGACCAAAGCATCGAAATGCATTTTTTTGAAAGAAAGTGGGTTTTTTTCTCTGGGTACATCGTCGTAAGTCAACGCGGGGCAGAGCCACTCATTTAATCATTGAATTTGCCTTCATCTTTACCTAAGCGTCTTGTACCTGGACTATCATCAACATCTCCATCGCTTCACGATTTGCGTTCTTCTCTTCGACCTATCTGTAGTGTATTGTATTGTATAATTATGCCTCGACCTGATCAACTCTACCTGACTCTATCACCGCCTACGTATCATCTAGATTGCAGGTGCTGATTAGCATCGACAGAGACTACAGAGGAAAAGACTACTTGACACCCGCATCGTTCTGGACTCGCACCTTCGTCGTTCTTCTTACTTGTGCCTAACTTTCTAAAAGTTCAGCCTGACGGGTTTCATCAACAGTCCTTCAAGTGTGTGTACATCCACAGTCTGCCCAAAGCCACCGTTCTCACGCCGCCGCTGACTAACCTACCCATAGCGGTATTTAATATCACCATCTGCCTTACCGTCATCGATTGCGTTCTAGTCACGATCCTGCCCCGACGCCCTTCCTCCACAACTGCGACTATATGGTCCCCACATTCGACTATCAATACCGACGTGATCCCATAGTTGGCTCAAAGCAACTGCGCGACGGATATTAGCTTTGCCCCGGCCCCTTCAGGCTTTATTGCACGAGCGTAGGGTTATTGCTATAACACGCCACAGACGGGAACGACCACTGCCGCGCTCCTCTGTCTGGCTGTTAAGCCGAAACCCGACTTTAAGCCCTCTTTCCCTATCAGATCCAAGCTCACCCGCCGGAATTGTTTCGACTCTACCGCGCCCGTACCTGAACTCCAGCTCCCCCGAAATCTTCGAAGACGCCCCAGTCCCGCCTTTGCCGCGCTTCTACGTAAAACCAGGGCTAACCCCGGTTTACGTTGCCTATACTTCTCGACTGTTCCGTACCTGCGCGGTCGCCCTCCTCCTCGTCGCCTGGTGATGCCTGTGTAGGCTCTGTCCTGCCTTCTGTTTTTATCTTCACCTCGGACGTCAGACCCGTAGTGTCTGTCGACGGACCTTACATGGCTGGTGTCGAAAACGACATGGACTCGGTGCCCGCGACACCTGACGAATTGCTTAACCATTACGTGCTAGGAAGTCCTGGCACCCCAGGGTCCATCACTTCCTCGAACGCCAGCACCCCACTCGAGACTCCTAACGATCCGACACCTGATGGGTCGAAAGACCTCCCAAAGAGAATGCCGTCTCTTCGATCCGTGTCTGATTCGCAAACCGCAGGCCAACAGATGTCCGCCTCGTCTACACATCTCGGTGTGCTCTCCAACGCTAGGCGGCCAGTAGCACCCCCTCCCACATCGAGCGGCCGTTTGCCCGAAGATCTCAATGCCAAGATGAAAGCCTTCGCTTTGTCACGCCAAGGCAGCTCTACGTCCTCGCAGTCAAATCCGTCTGGTCCACCAACGCCTAATACCGCTTCTCCTGTCGGTCCTATGAACGGGCTACCCGTGCATATGCAGAGGCCCGGAGCGATCCCGCGCGGTTTACAGAGACCGAATGCCCCTACTTTCGCCAGGTCAGACCCGACTATCCCCTCGATGCCTCCGAAGCCGGGAGGCTTAGGGAAGAGAAAAGGATTCAGCTTCAAGCTCGGTGATATAAGGCAAGGCGCTCCGTCGGACTCGCCTTCATCAGCTGGAGGACAACCCCAAAACGGAAGCCCACATATGTCCAAGTTGAAGCAGTTTGAGGAGTACATCAATACGGAGAAGGGCTATCTTACATTCAAGGGTAAAGCCATAATATCTGATAAAGGCGTCGACTTCTCCGACGGGAGTGTTTTCAGGATATCGCTTGACGAGATCGAGAAGCTGGACGAGCTAGGCAAGGGCAACTACGGAACGGTATATAAAGTACGGCATACGAAGCCACGCATCCCCCGTTTTGGACCGGGCCTTTCCGGGTACAAATCAGCATCAATTGGTGGTTTGCCCACAGTAGAGTCCGACAAGACCGACATCTCAATCGACAGTAGGAACAGTTCCACCTCAGGAAGGGTTATGGCAATGAAGGAAATGCGCCTGGAGCTAGACGAGGCCAAGTTGACGACAATAATCAAGGAGCTCGTCATCTTGCACGAATGTGCTTCACCGTACATTATCGATTTCTACGGAGCGTTCTTCCAGGAAAGCGCCGTGTACATCTGTCTCGAATACATGGACGGTGGCTCCATCGACAAACTCTACTCGGGCGGGATCCCCGAGAACGTGCTCCGCAAGATCACCTTTTCTACAGTTATGGGATTGAAGGAGCTGAAAGAGAAGCACAACATCATTCACCGCGACGTCAAGCCCACTAACATCCTGGTAAATACGAAGGGCCAAGTCAAGATTTGCGATTTCGGAGTGAGCGGGAACCTCGTGGCAAGTATCGCCAAGACGAATATCGGCTGTCAAAGCTATATGGCACCCGAGAGAATCTCGGGCGGACAATTCATGCAGACAGGCGCATCGGACGGGACCTACAGCGTGCAAAGCGACGTATGGAGTCTAGGTTTGACGATTATCGAGTGCGCGATGGGAAGATATCCCTACCCGCCGGAAGTATCGTCGACGATATTCAGCCAACTCAGCGTGAGTGTTACGCTGTGCTAGTTATTCGCCCATAATGTGGGATGGGCTGACTAACCCTGTTCTAGGCTATTGTTGAAGGCGACCCGCCTAGCCTACCCGAGGAAGGCTACTCCGATACGGCACGCGTATTCGTCCTTTCATGTCTCAACAAGATACCCAAATTGAGACCAAGCTATAAAGCCCTATTGGCGTCCGAGTGGCTCAAGGGCCTGACGAAGCCCGAGACAATCACCGAAGACGACGAGGAAGAGAGCGAAAATAACGCCAGTGCGGAAGCCGTCGCTGGTGCCGCTGAGCACTTTGACATGAGCCATTCCACTACAGAAGACACTGAAGTGGCGGCGTGGGTCAACGGTGCTCTCGAGAAGAAAGCAAGAGGACAATATAAGGCAGACACGAAGCCTGCTCTGCACGCTGCTCCTCTAGACGCTGTGAACAGTCCGCTGGCCAGCCCGGCGATCGGGAGGTAGAGTAGAAACACGGGGGCCTAGCCAAGTGCATGAACGAACGACTTGTATAGAACGGATGGGTGGACATAGTGCAAGGCCGTATGGGAAGGGCCTTTTTTTTATTTCCGGTCTAGGTCGCGGAGCAGGACCTTCGCGTCACATACAACCATTTCGCTTTACAACTCCATATGCATCGACCGGCGTACTTTTTACTGTCTTGTGTTACTTTTCCCTTTTCTTCCCTCTTCCTCGAGCCGGATACATAAACATGGGGCGGCAGGGATTTGCGTAATGGCTTCTTCGTTCCTCGCATCCTTGTATTCCCGCTCGACGTTCTCCTCGGACGGGTATCGTTATGTTACCACTACTGTTGGCGGCGAATACGAACCAAGAGGAAGGGATGAATGGGTGGCTAGGTGGGCACAGGCGAATAAATAGAGCAGGGTGGTTCCTTGTACACGATAAATGGGAGGGCGGCCTTTTTGCCGCTGTCGTTAACTTGTTCGAATCGCAGGTACAGAACTCGGGTGCATGTCGCTCTATGATATCAGGCTTCTTCCCATGCGCGAATGCGGACTTGTTGACATCATTGTGCATTTCGTTGCTTGCTGGTTAAGAGGGGATGAATGGAGAAGGGGAGGGGGTTTTGTGACTACTCGGGAGAACGGCTATTTGTTCTCTCCCGTTACGCTGCTCTTTTCCCACCCGCTTCTCGGTCCCGGTTTGGCCGTAGCCACCCTCGAAATGGGAAGCCGGGATACCACCAGTGGGAGAGCGAGAGCCGAGTCCATTCCCTGCCGGATAGAACGGGGAGGCCGTGTACAGACGAGACGGGAAAAGAACACCGTCCATGCGTGCCATATGGCATGGTGGCAGGCGTGGCGTTTGAACGACGTCAGATCAGATCAGATCACATCAGATCGGAGAAAGTTCCCCGTGAGAATGGCGGTATTTTTCTTTCTTTTTCTTCGCCCTCTCGAGCGAGGAATGCGCGTTTGCAGCTTGCTTGCTTAGCCGCGGAGAAAGTAAATGACGGGCTCGGACAGCGACGTAAGCTACCCGCCCTCCCCGTGCTCGGCCGTCGGCTCGGCCCCGGCGTGTAGTGGATGAGCGTTACATACATACTCGGCCCCGCGCCGCCGTGCCGTGCCGTGCTGCGCCGCACGTACATCCACGTGTAGGTGGGGATAACAGCACGGATGGATGCCGGGGTACGGGCGGTTTCTAAGCAGGTGCCGTCGAAGGCACATTACATAACATACCTGAATACACCTATTGCCTGCATACATACGTGATGACGAAATGGGATTCTCTCCGAGGCTACGGGACTGGCAAACCATAACGCCGCGGTGGGATTTCCGTGGCGCGATGGTACTCTGCTATGTTTGTTCTTCGAGGAGAGGTAAGCAGGGGTGGGGGTGTAAAAGCCGGAAAGGGCTTACTTGGGTGCTTATGTAAGTGAAATGGCCGGTGGACCGTCGGCGTCCCGCGACCATCGGGACAGCACGATGTACCTACTGCGAATTGGGAAAATTACGCATCAACCGGCTATGGCATGAAGGAGCCTCGACGAGGGAGGGGGCGCTCGTGTGAGGAGGGCCTTCTCGCAAGGTGGGCGGCGTAATCGAGCAATCGCTGCCCCGCCGATGAGAACGAGCGGGGTTCAAGTCCCCGTTCAGCGCGGAAGGGGGAATCCTCGTCTTCGCGTCCCGTGGAACACGACGGGGTTTGCAGTGTGGTGCGTGGGTTCCGTGGGTGCCTTGTCTTCCTCGATTCTTTACGTACGGAGCTCCACGCCGACCGAATGGAGAGGAGCGCCGTGCGGACGGGGGCGGCTTGATATCACGTGCCGGTAGCCTACGACAGGTGGGATCGGGAAGCTCTGTTACTTGCGCACGAGCTCGATGCTACGTAAAGGGGGGGCACCGAGGTAGGTTGTGTTATGACATCACCACTTTCTTCATCGTCATCTCATCTCATGATCACCCGCCGTGGATCCGACTCGGCCGGCCGGTCGTGGCCGTCTCGTCGGCTTGCCTGAGCGATCTGAGGGAGATATAGTAGGATGCGTTCGACATGAGTAGAGGACTACATAGACTTTGGCTGTTGATGAGTGCCTCTAGAAGTGTATGCGACCATATGTTAGGTAAGGAGTTCCTGCTATTACGCAAGTAAATATGAGGGGAGGGGAGGGGAGGAACGAGTGAGTGCGGAAAAGTATTGCCGAAGGGCTCTTCACCTTCTTTCCCCTCGTGGGCTCCTGCACCCGCTGGTATATGACATAATCACCGACACCGCACCGACCGATATTCGGGACGTGCAATAACTAACTGCAGCGTCAGGCCCTAGAATAAGACCGCAGTAAGCCGACGTGTGGGAACGGACAATCCCCGTGGCGCCGTATCCAAGACGGGATGGCAACATGACGTGACTACAATGGTTCGGGCATCATTCAATTGGGTCGTAAGTAGCAGTCGGTTAAACATAAACTCTCATTCATTATCATGATATCCTAACGAGCGGGTATTTAGACATTTCATATTTCAACGTCAAATCGGCCCTCTGCGATGCGTCCGTTAAATCAAGTGTAGGTAGGGGAAATGGCGCATAAGCCGTCTCATTCAAGTCTCCGTCCTTATACGTAGACTATCTCACACCTCTCTCTGGTCACTCGTGTTAAGATGTTATGGATCTCACTAGGGTATCGTAGACTCTTTCCCTCAGGTAGTACTTTAAGCGTAATTATCCTTGACGCGGTGGCCGCCAGCATCATAGCTCTGTCGGCTGCGAACACTGCGCCTGCGGCGAAATCGGCCTCCAGTATAGCCCCCGTCGCGTTTGGCGCCGAGCCAGCCGAGGAAGAAGAGGGCCGTCGCGATGGTCAGGCAGGTCAGGGCGGCCCAGGTAAACCCGAAGGAGTAGCTGCCGACGCCGGCGGAGCGGCCGGCGCTACGGAACTCGTTGCGCATCTTGACGAAGGTGGCGGTCATGAGGGACGCGGCAAGGGTGAAGAAGAAGAGGGCCGTTAGCGACGTGAGGCCCGAGATGGCGGCGCCCAGGCGGCCGAAGTAGGCCAGGATGCCGATAAAGAAGGCGATCACCGTGAAGAAGAGGCCGAGCAGGTAGAAGACCCAGCCGAACCGCCACATGTAGTAGTAGTAGCTGCTCGTGGTGTCGCCGCCGTAGCTGCCCGCGAGCCCCGTGGGCACGTTCTCCGTGTCGCTGTCCCAGGCCCAGCCGACGGGCGGGTCGGGCCAGGGCCCGCCGCAGTTCACGTTGCCGGGGCTGCAGACGTGGAAGTACGTCCACTGCGTGGTGGGGCGCGCTCCCGTGATGCCCGAGGTGTCGGCCCGCAGGAAGTAGGTTTCGTCGAGCGGGGTCGCGCGTGTCACGCCCGCCAGGATGACCAAGAACATCATCACGATCGCCCCGGCCAGGAACAATAGGGAGAGCGGCGCCAGGATCTTATTCCGAACCATGTTGGTGGTCGTTTGTTCTCGCCCGGATTGGCTGAGGTTGAGGAGGTCGGTTGGCGGCTAGGCGTAGCAGATCTAGGGCCGTGGATGCTCGTGTTAAAATAGATTGTGAAATGTCGGGATCGGAAGGGTAGGGCAGGTGCAGTTATTCTCCGAGGAGACAAGGGTAAGGAATGCGCTATGTTTGTTGCGGTTTCTTACCTTAGGTAGGAAGATCCGGTTCAAACCTATAAAAGATACCGGCAAGGTGCGCTACGCTAAGAGACGATGTCTGAGATAATTCGCTTTGATGTGCAGTCGCGGAACTTACCTGATGATTGGGATTATTGATGTCCAAAGAAGCACCAAAGGGTATGAGGCGGGGATCGTCCCGAGGATAAAGGGTCAAGTGAAAACCGAAGAGAAAAAGGCCCTAGGCTAGAGATGAACAAGAATACGTCAATGTGATTGCTTCTTCCTCTTCTTCATTGTTCGATATATTACGCCAATCTGCGTGGGTCCATATGACGACATCGCCCTTTTGGGCCTCTACTAAGTACTATGTACTCTAAGTACGGAGCGACTACTGAGTTTAGTCCAAGAGCTGTTTGCCCGGATAGGAATAGTGGGAAGAGCTAGTTTCTTCAGGTGCCGAGCGACCCTTGGGCCTCGGAGTCTCGATGTGAATACGTACAAGCTCCTCTACATCACCATCCATTTCTGTCACTGATGACATTCGTTCCCCTCCAATACCCCAAATTTTCCTCGCAACCGGATGGAAAAAACAGGGCCAGTTAACACACTAGGTCCGTGTCATTTGCGTCACTCAAGACTGTTCTGCAAGTATGTAGGCCATATGATTTTTTCAGGCATCCCTCATTACAGCACGTTGCCGTCACTCAATGCCCTCTGACGACGAGCACCATCGAATTTTCAGAAGCGTCTGATCTACCCGTCAGACACTACTATATTCCGGCGATACTGATGCCGTGAGACGAAACTCAATGCGACTACTAGTAGACGCGGCCTGCGGCAGTATGTAGTCGAGGTAATGTTGGGTTGATGATCCACGAGCCCATGGGATCTTTTTTGCTATGGATGCCCAGACTTTCGATCCAGTATCCAGACAAGCGGAATTTCGATAATTAGGCCGCTTTAAAAGACCCGCCTTGGCGGGAACGATTTGCGCAATCGGTGCATGGGTGCCATGTGCGTTTCCGGAAACACACTCATCCCTTAGGGATTGAGATCTGCTACTAATGCCCCTCCTGTGTTAATAACGCTGTTTGGTATCATCTAGGATACGGCCAGTTCGGTCTCATGTCTTCTATACCTATATATGCGTTACTGCACGTTAGATCCGCGGCTGCGCTGCTAATCAATCATGCATGCAGCTCGGTCAGGCGAGCAAACTATGGCAAGCCGTACACAGCCTTGAAGGCCTTACTGCCATCCGCCAGCATTCCTAGACCGCAATCGTATTGACGTTTTGAAAGACTTGCGCTGCTCGGCACTCAGCCCTTATAGTCTAAATGGCATCACTATCGACTAGTAATGTTCCGCATCATGCAGCTACTACGCCATATTTCATGGCACGGTAGACATACGGTTGCTGGACGTTCAGAGAATACCTGCAGGGCGAAACTAGTCAACATCCCTCAACATCTATAAGGGCCACTTGCGAGTGGAGATACAATCAACCTCGAATAGACAATACACAGGACAAGTCAAACGAGTTGGCCAATGCAAAGTACTTATGAGGACCACCTAGGTAAAGTAGCGAGCGAAATATGGTACAGGAGGCTCAACCGAAATAGGATTTCGGGAGGGCGACGGAAAGAAAGTCCACCTTCAACCCTTCAATATCTGCCCATTCCGCTGGGACCCTGAACTTCGTTCGACTCATGAGCCAGCGCCGAGGCATCCTACCAAGCTTTTTTACTTAGGAATGCAGAGTCCATCGCAGTCGTACATGCCAAGACTACCGCAGCCATCTGAGCGCAGGGCGTTAGTCCATGTTTTGTAACTCTCCAACACGAACTAGACACGGAGTAGAAGGGCATCCCCCTCAGACGGTGGAGAAGGATATGAAGGATATAAACAACATACCGTTGACCGAGCACTGCTTATACTGGTAGTCGCACCGGAACCCGTCATCGCACCAGTCCGACTCGTCGCTGCACTCGCACAGCGGCTTCTGGCGAGCAGCGAGGACGAAGGCGCGCCTGGCCTTGCCCTCACTCTCGCCCTTGCCGGTCAGGAGGAACCTGCACTCTGCCGCGCCGAAGGCGGCGTAGCAGGCCTCCTCGAGGGCCGGGACGTCGGCCTCCATGCGGTCCAGGACGGCTATCTGGGAGTCGTCCAGCGCGCCCGCGTACCGCGACCTGTACTCCGCGATGCGGGATAGCTGCGCGGGCGCGACGTCGCGCGCGTAGACCCGCGGGTCTTGCAGACCGGCCTCGACGCCAGAGATGGTGAGGATGGCGGTCGCCGCGATGGAGAGGATGGTCTTGAACTGCATATTGGCTTACGGCTCTGTGAGACGCGGTAGTTTGGATGTTGTTGCCGCTGATTTGGGGAACTGTTGGTTTCTGGCTTGTAGCTGATGATCAATGGACTGGGCTTCCTGGTGCTCTTCAGGAAAAGCGTGGTCTCTCGGAGAGCGTTGCCGCCCCTTTATACCCGGACGTCCTCAGGCGAGGTCGCCGGCTTCTGCTCCAATCCTCCCCAGTCCTACTTAGAATCCATTCTTCTCTGGATGATTTGCGGAATCTGTACCGCTGTCTTATTTTTGTTCGTCCACCCCCCCCTGTCCTCACTTGACTCGGCCTCCTCAATGCTCACGCCTGGATGAAGGTTTACATTAAACGAGTGGGAGCAATGCGCCGATCGTTGGTAATAGCCCGCGATCGGCGGTGAGCTGCTCATCAAATCAAAGCTCTTCATGTATGAAGCTATCCAGATATGACAAACTTGCCCGTGGGATCTTAGTTTTGCCAAACCGCGCTACCCCGTGATATCCAAGCAGAGTCGGTGGTCAGCATCGCTATGATGCATCCTAATAAGTTTCCACGCACCGTAGCCTATGGAGGTTGTAGAACCGGGCCGAAAGGGGTCTTAGTCGAAAATCATTTGAGAGGTCCATTTTTAACTCGCCGATTTGTCAGCCTTGCAGATCTCGGTTTCCTCGCATTGACTTGCACGGCATCCGCCTGCCACTTGGGCATGTTTTCCTTTCAGCTTAGGGCGATTCCACGAGCCCGACGAAAATACCCTCCAATCGCAGCTCGCCAGTCGTGGCATGAAAGTTTCAGGATCGGCACATCGCTGAGCCACCTCCGCAATCTGGCGCCGGGTTGTCGGATACAGTGGCTCTAAGTCGGAAAGAATCGGCCCGTGTATCGCGTTAATGAGTAAAGGACATAGGGGTAGCAGTTAATTTATACGAAAGATTAATTCCCTTTTGCACTAACAAGAAATAATTAATTATTATTATTATTAGAATTAATATACGAATAAAGTTATAACGAAATTTTTTAACGTAATTTTAAATTATTTAATAATTATAAACCAGGATTACGATAAGTAATAATTTAAGATCGGTTATGTAAGGTGGATATAAGTTGAAGCCTTATTTTCCAGGCTCAGCCAAATACATAGAAAATCATTCTACGATATAATTTCCACGATAGATACTATACCCAGTATCTCCGAACACGATGACTGACCAATGGTTTTCACGGTTAAAGATCGGTTATAAAAACGAAATTCGAAGAGTTAAACGAATAAAATGCGTAATAAAATATTTTCTTTAATCGTATAGTCGAAAATATCGTTAAACTATTTAATTTAGAATTGAAGAAAATGTTATTTATAAAGCCCGATTATTCTTTTTCTTAAAAACGTTAATAAGCGCGTAAACTTACTGGCCTATCTTAACAAAATCGAAATAACGAAATATAATATTTTTTTCTCAAATATGTTAATGTAAAAAATAACGTTAGAATTTACAAAAACTTTTTATATTACTGTAAGGTTAATAATATATAATTTCGTTAAAAACTTAACGTCTTATATAAGCGAACGGTTTATATAAGCAAACGGTTTAATTTAGTTAATATTTTAACTATTTAACTTTATTTATTTATTACTTAATATTAAGGTTATAAAACATTTTATAAAAGAATTTAAATTCAACCTAGCCGTTTAAGTTAAAATAAAACTAAAAACTTAATTTTAAAAGGTTTAGCTCTATATGCGATATTACTAATACGACCTTATAGACCCGATATAACGGTAAACGCGCCCGAATTGATATCGTCCTTTATTCGCGAAAACTAACGGCAACCTGTTACGTGCGGCGTCAAGTCAGGTATAACCAGTCTATTCCTATGGGGTAGGGTCAGGATAGAACAGACTTTTGTCCCTTTACCTAGATAGATAAGGGCCGAAGGCCCTTATATGGTATGAAAGCTGTACTATACCGGAGGGGAGAGCCTAAGTGGTGTAGGGGTGTTAGGCTAGTAGGCCTGTATGTGATAATTATTTCCCCCTTTTTTATAATGCCGGCCCGGCATTATGTATATGGAATAGATGGGTATGGTATTATAGAGTGTATAATGCAGCGACGTATCTTTGTTGTTGTGATTTGGGTAGTTTGGAATGGGTGTTGTTGTATGGCTGTAAGCGTTTAGGATCGTCCTGGGTAACCGTTTTGTTTCGTGTTTGTTTTTTCCTACGATTTGCTTAGCTTCGTTTACTTATAAATATTGCCCGGTTTTTTCCTAATTTTTTAGTTTCTATTTTTTTTGTGCAGACTTAATATTCTTTTTTTTTATGTTCGTTTATATATTTTTAATCCGTACGCTTTTCGGTTTTTAATTATTTTTATTTCGTTATATTTTTATCGTTTTTTTGTAATTATGCCTTTTCGTAATTAGACCAAAAAGATACGTAACCGCCGTTATGGTTCGCGTTCTTATGGTTCCGTTTGCGTTTCTGTTGCGAACGTATGTCGCTTTTGTTTCGGTAAGGCTAAGGACGCCTTCCGTTTTTACAGAGGTTTTTTTTTTTTGCTATTTTTTGCAAATTCGAGTTACCGGATTCCTTTGTTTGTATGGGCTGTTTTGGTGGTTACGATACGTGCGAGCCTGTAGGTTGATTCGTTTTTTATGCGGATCCATTTTACTGACGTTTCGGTTATCCTTAAGTACCCTATTATTATGGCCTTCGACGTGTTCCGCTTTTAGGAGCTTATCGAATAGTTGATTAAGCTATTCGATTAGCAGGATGACGACGACGACGGTAACCTTGTTTAGGGTATAGGTATTAATTAACGTATCCTTTTTGCTGCCGTTTAATGGCGCCTTGCGTAGGCCTTTTTCTGCTTGCTTTTTATTTACCGGGTAAAGTTTGGTCTGACCGGCAAGGTCGGTACTACGGCTATAAGTTACTTTTTATTTTTTCCTTTTCCGGGTTCGCTTCGTTAATTTTTTATCGGTTTTAATTTGTTCGTAATAAGTACCAGTCGGTGGTTGCGGGTTATTGCGCTTTATTCTTTTTTCGTTACGCGGTTTTAGCGTTTTTCGTTATAAGTGTCTCCGATACTTTAATAATTCTGCTTTGCAATTGACGCGATTAGCCCGTCGCTGAGAAGATGGCGTATCGGCGCTAGATGCTTCCGCGTTTGCTGCCCGAAAATCGCGGCTTTTTTGCCTGGCTTACGGTTTGCGTGGCTTTCTTACGTAAGATTAAGGAGGTTTTTCGCCGTGGTGACGAAGGTTCCGATTTTAATTCAGAAGGTTTTTAGGGTAATAAATAAGATTAGGAAATGGCTTGTTTTAATAACGATATATGTAATTTTACCGCTTAATTCGGCTAAGTTTCGGGATAAGTTTGGGCTTTTGTAATATGGCCGATTAATAAGGCGTAGAATTATTGATTTTAAGGAATTAGGTTCGATTTTTAGTGCTATAATTTAAAGTGGCGTGGTTTATGTAGTTATTCGTTAAAGTTTCATAATTTTTTTAGATTTATATTATAAGCGATTTGTTATCTTTAAAATGGTAAGGAACTTTTTTATTTTTTTGTTGCTTTTGTTACCGTTTATATTTGCTGATAGCTTTTTTTACGTTTTCCATGTTTTCGTTATTAACTTATTAATTATATTTAAAAGGTTAGCTTGTTTATTTTACTTTATAATATAGCTGCCTTTAAAAAATCCGTTATCCGATTATATTTTTAATTTTTTATTCCGTATTTTTTTTTAGTTCCGTTATTATTAATAAATAATTTGCTTTAGCCGTTTACGGTTTCAATAATTGAATAGGGAAAACGGGATATAAGCGGTTATATTATTAGGGAAGGGCCAGACGGTACGCTTAGGAATTAATTTTGCTAACGATACGGAATGGTTTAATATATTTTGGAGTTAGTTTGCGGTGTTTAATTTTTAGGTTTTTCGTAGATAATTTTATTATTTATCCTATTTTAAGGGCGAAGATTTTGTGCTTATTATTATAATGTTTTTCGTATATCTTGGTAACGTTTTGCTACCGTTTGCCCAGTTTTTTTCGGAACTTCTTAAGCCTTTAAATTTTGGCGTGTACTGCTAGGATTTTCTTTTAAAATTTTTTAGTTTTCGAGGAAGATTTTAAATTCGGGTTTGTATTTATATAATACTTTAAAAGAAGTCTTTTTCGTAATATTATTTATTATAAAGTTAATTGCAAAAAATGCCTTAGGTAATAATTTAAACTAAGTTAGCTGCTAGGTTTTTATAAAATAACGGAAATATTTTTTAAGTATTTGATTTATCCGTTTAATTTGATTATTAATTTGGGGATAAAACGTTATTAAAAGCTTTTGCTTAATTTTAATATAATAGCATAATGTTTCCTAAAATATATTGGTAAATATTAAGTTTCGGTTAGAAATAATCCTTATAAAGGGTTTATAATAATATTCGATTTTTCGATAAAATAATTTAATAAGTTTAATATTAGTAATAATAGTAGTTACTATAAAAAGAAAAGTTATTTTCGTAAACCTGTTTATTATTATTAAAATAACGTTAATTTTGTAACCTTAATGTTAAATTAAAGGTAATTTAATGATAAAATTTATAGCTAGTTTTTTTATTAGTAATAAAGGTATAAGTAACGTTTATAATTCGTTATAAGGCCGGTGATGTTTCGTTTTACTTCCGAAGCAGATAGTATAATCCATAATATAATCTCGTATATCCTTTTTTAGGTCGGGTTAAAAATACGATTATTTAATCTGTTTTTGGGTTTTTCCTATTTTAAAGTAATTAATAAAGGGGTCGTCGTGATATAATTTTATAATTTGATAATAAATAACTTTCTTACTTGAAATATATAGTTAATTTTGATATCGGATTAATTCTTTAATATTAATACTTTATTAAGGATTTATAAAGGTATTACGGGTAAATCCTTATTAAATTTGCTTATATTCGGGGTTGCGTTTTTGGATTATGCGGATAAGATCGAAAAGTATTTTTTAAGTAGGTAACTAATTACGCTTTTTTGGTTTTTTTATGGCTTTCGGTTAGGTTAAGTCCTAGTTCGTTATTTGCGCCCGTTTATACGTAATTACCTGAATTAAGATTTTGCGTTTTTTAAACGTTTTTTCCGTAAAAATAACGTTAATTAATACTTCCGGCTTAAAGTATGTTAGGGATAATTTAAAATTTACCGTTAGCTTTTTTTCGAACGTGGGTAACAGTATTAAGTTATCCGCTTTTTTTTATGTAGTTAAAGCGTTTCGAGGTTAAATTAATCGGGTTTCGTTTCCCGGGTTAATATTTAATTATAAAATTAAAAGGCGCGAGTAATATATATTACCGGGCTTGTTTATTATTAAGTTTTAAAGTATTTATAAAGTTTCGCAAATTAACGTAATCCGATTTAACCTTTATAGTATATTTGTTACCTTAAAGATAATAATATTAATGTCGGAATAATTTTACGATGGCCATTATTTTTTAGTCGGGTGTTCCGTAATTTACCTTTATATCGGTAAACTTTTACAATTAAAACGCGATTGGGTATTATTTTTTTAGATTATTTTTTTATAATAAAGTCCTAGATATAGTATATTTTAAAATGTCGGTTTTTATTAATATTTGCTTTTTAGGGTTAAAATATATTAGGAAAGGTATTTTGCTGAATATAATTATAAGCTTTTTAAAAACCTTTTTTACTAGCTTATTTAAAAAGTTTCGTTTTGGTCTTTCTTTTGGTATATGCTTTTTTAAGTAACGATTTAAAGGAGTTATAATTCGCGAAATCTTTTTAATAAAACGGCGGTAAAAGTTGCAAAATTTAATAAATTGTTGTATGGTATAAATAGATTTAGATTCCGGTTATTTCTGGATAGTTTTTACCTTGGCTGGGTTTATAAAGATTCCGTTTTGTAAGATTACGTATTTAAGGAATTTGATAAAAGGTTAATAAAATTAATATTTAAAAGCTTTAACGTAAAGGTTTATATTTTAAAGTTGTTTAATTATTTTCCGTAGGTATTTCGTATAAAACTTTTTGTTTGTTAAGAAGATTAATATATTATTAAGATAAGCGATATAAAAGTGGTTTAGGATATTTTAAAGGGCTTTATGGATATAGCTTTAAAAGGTGTCGGGTATATTAGTTAATTTTATAGGTAGGATTAAGAATTTATAATATCTATAATGCGTACGGAATGCGGTTTTTTATTTGTTGCTTTTTTTAATGCGGATTCGATAATAAGCATTTTTAAAATCGATTTTGGAAAAGATTTTTATTTTTGCGATACGGTTTAATAGTTCCGAAATAAAAGGGAAAATATAGCGATTTTTTACCGTTACTTTGTTAAGTTTTTAATAGTTTACGTATAAACGTAACTTTTCGTTTTTTTCCGTATAAAAAGGATAAAGGTTTTAATAGGATTAATTAATTTTTTAATTTTGTTATAGGTTTTTATCTAGTCGATATAGATTTTTAATTCCTATAATTCGTTATAAGTTAAGGGGTATATGGAAAAATAAGGGGGTTTAATGTTAGGTATAAGGTCGATCATATAATTAGCCTTTTGTTGTTTAGGTAAGGTACTTACGTTATTAATGTTAAAAAAGGTTGCATAATTTCGAATAATTTTAAGGAAGTTTTTAATAGTAATAGGTTTAAAAGCCATAATATCTTCGGATTTTTCTTTAATGTATACCGATTTAGGTAGGGTAATAATAGTATAGCAGGCCGTTCGGTTTTTGTAAATTTTCGTAATAGTTTTTGGAGAAAGTAGTTTAAAAGAAGATATGCGGATGCCGTAGTATTATTGATTCCTAGCCGGGTTAAGTATAATGTTTTATTTTATTAATGTTGCTTGGGATAATAATATAGGGCTTTTATTTTTTTTTGGGTTACGATTAATAGTAATATAAGGACGTTTGATTTGGTGATTTATTTTTTTTTCGTTTCGAAGGATTAATTTAACTTAGTAAACTTTATATATAAGAATAAATATATTTCCGAGTATATTTAAATTAATAATTCGGTAAAAGGTTTGCGTTAATTTATGTTTTAAGGCAAAACTGTAATTAATTAAATTAATTACGGTATAAGAATCTAAATTAGCGTAAGTATGTATAAGGTTTTTTTTAATAAGGTAATAATTATATATAGGGTACGAAAAATGCGTAAAATAGGGATAAAAGAAGGGAGATTAAGTTTAAGTTTAATCGTTATATTTAGGCCTTTAGTCCGTTTTCCGGTTCGAATTTTTTTAAATAGTAACGTCGAATATGCCCTGTTTTTTTTGCATTTAAAGCAAGTAATGTTATTGCGTAAGTTAGGGGGTCGTTTTTGTTAATTATTTAATTTCGGGCTTTTGTTATTAATGTAATTATTATAAGGTTAGGTAAAATTTAAGTTTTTTCGGCCTTTTTAAGATTTTCGTTTTTTCTTTTTGATTTTTATGGCCTTTTCGAGTAAGGTTAGGAGAGGAATTTCGTTAGCCTTTCCTGTTAGTTTTGTTATTAGGACGGTTTCGCTTGGTTTCCGGATTTTCCTCGTTTTCCTTTTGCTAACGTTTTCGGCTAGTTGTTAGGTTTTGGTCCTTTTTCTTAATGTTGGTTAAGAACTTCTAGCGGCGAATAATTAAATCCATTATGTTATTTCGTTTTTAGGGTAAGTAATTTATATATTTTATAATATCTTGCTTAAAAAAAGGAAATAATTTGGCGTAAAAAGATTTTGCCCGATCTTTTTCCGATTTTTAGGTAGTTTGCTAACTTTTTAAACCTATAAAATAATAATCGAACTTTCGAGGGTTTTGGCCTAATTATTAGCGTACTTTTTTTTTTTAAATCGTTTGTTAGTTTAGTTTTTAGATTTTTTAATAATTAGATGTAGGATTTGGATTATATTTTAAATACTTCTTAATTATAGGTTAGGCGGATCCGTTTATCGGAAATCGTAAATTTAATTTGTATGTTAAAAAATTTCTTATAATTTTGCTTTATTTTATTTCGTACGAATAAAACTTTGGCGTACCTTTTACGGAATTTGTACGGAAAGCATTTAAAGATTAATTTGCATTCCTTAATTTAGGATTTCCAATTAACGTAATAAAATCGAAAAGATAATTTATTATGGTCGAATTAAATATATCTTTTTAAATCCGTATTTCGTCCGGACTTAAAATTGTCCGAATTCCCTTTTTTATTCGGGGAAGATCCGTTAGGATTATTTTTTGGGTTAGATAGTTTTTCCGAATCGTAAGGTAAAAAGTTATTTCCTAAGCGAAAATATCGTTTCTTTTTTAAGGCCTTTAATAAGCGGGTAACTTTCTTTAATAAAACGGATAATTTAAGGCGCTTATATCGATATTACTTTATTTTTTCGTTATAACGTTTTTTTTGCTGCTATATTTAATAGCCGGGTTCCTTAGGCTTTTAATTTTCGAAAGGTACAGGCTAAACTAAGTCAGCTTTTAGGTAAAAATTCGGAAAGGTATCGCTCGAACTTCGTTAAGGTTTCCTCCGGTTTTTATCAGGATTTTCGTAAGGACTTTCCGAATAACCTTAAATAATAATTTCGACCATTTTGTTACTGGGAAAAATATTTTTGGGAATAACAAATGGCATAATTAATACGATTAGGGTTATAGGTGATTTTAAGGTAAAAAAGTTTAAATTGTTACGTACGGCGTCAAGTCAGGTATAACCAGTCTATTCCTATAGGGTAAGGTTAGGATAAAACAGACTTTTGTCCTTTTACCTAGATAAATAAGGGCCGAAGGCCCTTATATGGTATGAAAGCTGTACTATACCGGAGGGGAGAGCCTAAGTGGTGTAGGGGTGCCAGGCCAGTAGGCCTGCATATGACACAACCGAAAAGAAATCGATTATTAACCGAATCCTTAACCTAGATACGCAAACGTTTCTTGTCCGGTTTTAATACGTTAAAGCATAGCAAATTTATTATTTACTTAACGCGTCATAATACGCGTTAGGGTCAATTAAACGTTAAAGTTTATTAAACGGTAAAAGAAGTTTAAAAGGCGTTTATATTAAAAAATCGATTCTTAAAGAATATTATATAAAAATTAAAAACGTTTTGTAAATAGTTCGAATTTATTCGGATTATAATTATAAAATACGGTATCGTAAAAAAGAATGTTTATAACTTTAACGAAGGAGGCTTCTTAATAAGCTTTTTTTATAATAACGAGCATAACAATTATAAATATTAAAAATATAAGAAATATAAGAAATATAAGAAATATAAGAAATATAAGAAATATAAGAAATATAAGAAATATAAGAAATATAAGAAATATAAGAAATATAAGAAATATTGAAATATTGAAATAGTGCAGGGTGCAGAGCCGGGTACATAGCTTTGCCGATCAATTAGTCATCACCAGTCATGTATTTCTAGGAGTTCATTTTTCGCTAGGCGCAACCCTAGAAAAAGAGGAGATAATCATCATCGCTTCATATATGGATTTAATACCATACAATACAGTTTGCGTTACCTTTATTATCTCTTAAACCGCGGGCTTAATCGTAACACTTCCATAAAATATGCATTGATCAGGACCAAATCACCCCGTCCCAATTTATTTGGCTGCTAATATAAGAAGACTGGCTCTAATTAGCTGCCGAGGCAACTTACGATTTCCGATTATCAAATAAAAAAAATAAGGTCTTAATTAAAACGCGATTTCGATTATAATTACGGCTATAATTACGAACATAACGACTTAATAACGATGCGCAAATTCGACGATTGAGAAAAGGATAAGGTTTTACGATAACGCCGTAACCTTTTTTGCAATTAATAAAAAAGCTACTAAACTAAAATTACGATACCTTATTTTAAAATACGGCTTAATTCGGAAAACGATAAAAAAAATATAAACGCAAAAAATAACCAGTTTCGAAATATGGATTAATTATTTAAGTTTTAAACCGATTACGTAATTTAAAAAACAAATTATGTTATATAAATACTAATATGGTAAAACTAAAATTACAAAACATTTTAAATTAAAGTTATTAAAGCCATAATTACGTCGCTAACGACGTAACTATTCGGATTTTAACTAATCAAATAATAAAACCGACGACAAGATTAACGATATAAAGCAAGTTACAAATTCAGGTAAAAAAAGGACTAAGGTTATAAAGCCATCAATGTTACGGACGAAAAACAAAATACGAAAAAAAATTAATATCCCTTAACATAATACGAAAATTAAAAAAAAACAATAAATAACATATTTTAAACCTTACTAACGCTAATCGGATAACATCTTATCTAGTTACTACTAAAAGGTATTATTTAAAACCTATTACTTTTGGTTAGCCTTAATATTAAAACATTTAAGTTAGCAATAAAAGCATTAATAAATAAGCTAAAAAAAGCCCAGTTTAATATAAGCCAGAAACGATACGTTAATCAAAATAAAACTATTACGATAAATGGTAAAAAAAAAAGGCTACTTATCTTTTTATCATAAAAAAAAAAAAATATATCCAAAACAAGTATTACGGATAGTTATTTACCTTATGCCTAAACATATTTCCGTTAACCCGACGCCTCAAAACCCGAATAATCCTAAAACTAATAAATCTAATTAATCTAAAATAAGTTTTGACAGGTTTACTAAAAACCCATCAAAACTTTTTAAAATTACTACCTAAGCTAAACGATAATAAGGTTTTTTACTTACATTAAAATTCCCTATTCCAAAAAAAGACTAAAGTTTTACTTTAAATACCATTATTTAATACCGATTAACAAAAAACCCTTACGAAAGTAAAGTTAATAAAAAAAACCCTTAAATAATCCGATTAAATCCTTAAAACCTATACGGAATTCGAACTTTTAAACAGTTCCTGGAATTACGATTAAAACCCCGTAAAAACGAAAAATTACACAATCCCACAAATCCTTAAAATTATTTACAAAACTTACGATACAGATATTAAACGTTACACCCTTTAAATAAACTAATTAATAAAAATACGGCTTTTTAATGGATTTTATAAACCGGCTTTCGTCCTTAATAATTTTTCCAAACTTATTTACCTTCCCGGATCTTCGTTTTTCTGGAATTAAAGCTACCAACTGGCTTAAAGGGGTTAGCAAACTATTTAAGAAATATAAGTTAATAAAATTTAAGATAATCGTTAAATTACCTTTCTAAACGGATAGCAGTACTATAAAGGACCGAATTAAGGCTACTATTAAAGGATTTACCAAATAAAACGACGTTATTAAAGTTATCTTAAAAACCTTTAAATTATAAAACCCAAAGCAAATCCGGACTACCAAAAATTAATTAAAGATTTTAACAAAATAAGTTTAACGTAATAAACCTAATCAAATTTATAAATATTATTTAAAGCATATTGCCAAAGTAAAAAATTTCCTAAAAAAATCCAAGCTAAAAGGAAAAATAATTAATAAGGACGAATATACGAAAAGCTTACTAAAAGGATTATCTGCCGGTTATTTCGAAAGAATTCTTAATAATTCCTCCATAAAACTCGAAAACTTATATACGATAAACTATAACAATACGTCGACACTAATCAAAAATTAGGTTCTTAATAAGGCTAAATTATTTAAATATAAAGGCCGTAACCGATAATAAAAAAACGTCCGTTTTAATATCGACCACGAAAATAACGACCGGCTTTATTTAACTTAATAACTTAAATAATAACGATAAAAAAACCCTTAACCGCAACAAATATTAACGAACAAAATTAATTAAATATCCAAGATTACAAATGCATTATAGGACTTAAAGATTACCTAAACTTAACAAATTTAAAACTTAAAGGTTTTTAAAAAGGAAATACGTAACCGAAAAGTTGCCTAAAATTTACAATATTACGTTCCGCCAGAATAAAAGGTATTTTAAATTTACAGTTATAATATTAACCCTTTAATTAATACAGTAAGTTTTTAACCGGATGATTTTAATCGATTAGGCTTTTACCGTAACCAAGGTGATTACCAAGGTCGTAAAAGTTATTAAGGTAATTACCCAGGTCGAAAAAAACAATATGGCGGATTTAATTATGGTACCTGTTAATTTTATCTAAAACTTGGATATAACATAAATAAATACCGTTTGTTTGAAAATATGGAAAATACGGGATTAACTTTATTTAACGATAACGGATATACGATTTACCTAAGAATACCTAATAATCGAGTTACGTTAAGTATAATATAATTTCCCCAGGTCCTTAAAAGCCAAACTATCGACTAATAGATTCCGATTTAAAAGAAAGTTTTAAAATGGATTTATAACTTACCGGGCTTTTTTAATCGCTTTAAAAAGAAAATATTATACTTTAATTAGCGTAACGATATTTATGGAGGTAAGGAGTCGCTTAAAACTAATTTGGATAATACCTTAATTATTTTTACTAATTTTCCGAAGCTTATATAGATTTTAAAGCCGTCCCGATAGGATTTTGCTATTAATTAAAATTATGTAATTAAGATTAATATAACCTATTTTATCGGAAAAAACGGAAAGCCGTTTTATAAAGAGGTACCTTTACGTAATTAATTATAAAGTAACCCTATCGAAAATAAAGGTACCCGATATTTGGAGGAAATCCGTACCCTGAAGGTCGACGACTTTGATCAGCCTGCCGTACTTACCAACGTTATAATGGTTAAGCGCGTTAAAAAGGGAAAAAAGGAGTTTGATAACGGAACGAAAAGGAATAAAACCGATAATAATAATTTAATGTATAATAAACCCTTATTTTATGATATCGAATTAACCGTTTAAACAGATAACGTAGTTTAAACGAATAATACGATTTAAATATCGATTATTACGCAGGTAGATAGTACTGTTTAAACCGATAACATTTTTAATTATGGAAGCCTAATTAATAAATATATCGTTAAGTTTTGGGAGAAGAAGATCTGTAAAAACTCTAAAAGAAAGTTCGAAATTACCTGGTCGGAATTAATAAAGGTTTATCCAGACTTCGGCGAGGCTTTTAAGAATTTTATGGCTGCTAAGACTTTGGAGGTACTTAATCGTAAGAACAGAGAAACGATTAAGATAATTAAGGCTGAAGTAAGAGGATTTAAATTTCCAGAAACGAAAAGAACCTTTAGGATTTTAACTATGGATATCGGGTATAAGCCAAAGATTTAACAAAAAGTAAAGGTTTTATCGGTATAATAATGTAACCCGGCTGAATATATTACCCCGTTGTTTAGATTTGTAGTTAAGGTAAGCTATAAAGGCGGCGAAAATCTGATTAATAAAGTTATCGATATAGGAGCCGAATTAAACGTTATTATCGCTTTATACGTTAAGCGATATGGATTAGTAATACGATAAATACGAATATTATTTATGGACTTTAATTCGTAAAAGAGGATTTTATTCGAAAGTATTATCGAGGTATCTATCTGGCTAGCTGGCCGATTAATTACTATCCTTATGTTTATCGTTAATAATTATTTCGCCGTATAACCGTTAATATTTAGATTTAACTTTATGGCCAAATTAAAGATAATATTTAATATAAACCCGGAAGTAATAAAAGGAACTTTGGAATTTGGTTCGATAAAGATCATTATCCTGTTAATCCTAGCTGGAAGGATTATTCGTAATATCCGCATTAAAAAAAAGCCAGAAAAAAAGGAGCCGGTAAACTTATAAGCCGTTTTATTAGCGAAAGCAGGTTTATAAGTAAAGAGATAAATAAATACGTTACGGGTCCGTATATTTTCTTAATTAGTAACATTTGTGCTAATCAAAACCTGATAATTATTTAAAAAGTTATAAAAAATAAGCTGGAATCTGGAGATACGGTGTTAGGATAGTTTAACGATGAAGAACTTGCATATGCCTTATACGGAATTTTATAAGAAAAGATACGAGAAAAAGTTAATAAGGATCGTATCGTGTAAATTAATACGATATACAAGCCGAAGTAAAAAAAGGTAATTCCTGTCGATAATATATCACCCGATAAATCAATACCTTTTAAAGACCTAGACTAAAAGGTTAAAAAGCTTAAGAAAGCTTAGCGAATTATTAATCAAAATAAAAAGAAATCCGACGAACCTGGTATTCCGTTAGCTGCTTTATTCTTTAAATTTACTACTATACCGTAAAGGACCCGACTTATAAAAGAAAAGGCCGACGTTATTTTTGATTAATTAGGCGATAAGTTTACCCGTATAAAGAAAACCTTTTTTAAAAAGATGTTGTTCCGTAAAAAGGCTATTTTAGCCTGGAATTAACAAAACTGTGGCAAAATTAAATCCAATATTGCATTAAATTATAAAATCCGAATAATCCCTTATAAAACGTAACAAACTAAGGGCATAATTATGCCGGTTAACCTTAAAAATAAATTAATTAAAGTATTACGAATACGAATATAAAAAAAAATATTCGAATAATTTTATGCCGCGTATAAAAACGTTTAGTTCCTTATGCAAAAAAAGGATGATAGATTACAACTAATCAACTTTATAACAAAGCTAAACGTTATTATTTTACGAAACATTTTTATGCCAGAAAACTGCGACGAATTCTCCGCGGATTTTGCCATATACTTTTTAGTTACTTTGGTAAATTTCTTCTTAAGTTACGATCAGGTTATATTAACCCCGACTAACAAAGATTTAACCACTTTCGCGATACCTTTAGGACTGCTTAAGTACACTAATATGCCTATAAGGTTTACCAACTTTATGGCTTACTTTTGTCGTATAATCGGAAGGATTTTAGACGATTTAATACCTAACATAGTTCGCCCATTTGTCGACGACGTTGGAATTAAAGGCCTAAGGATAAAATACGATAACGAAAAGATTTTTCCAGGGATTCGGCGATTTGTTTATAAGTATATCGTTAACATTGATAAGACCTTATTTAACTATAAGCTTGCGGGTATTTCGATTAATATAAAAAGGTTTTAATAATGCCAGGAAACCATAGTTATAATCGGATTTTTTTATGGAATAAATGGTCGCCGCCCAGATATAACCAAGGTGGAAAAGATCCTGGAAATTCAGCCTTACAAAAACGTTTTGGAGGTTAAAGCTTTCCTGGGTATTATGGTTTACTATCAGAGTTTTATTACGTATTTTGCCATAAAGGTTAAGCCTTTTACAAAACTGCTCCGAAAGAATTAACCTTTTGTCTAAAATCCTAATTAGGATAGAACGATAGAAAACGTTAAAAAAATAATTACGACAGCCCCGATCTTAATTACCTTAAATTATAGCCTTACAGCAGGAAAAATTATTATAAGGACAGACGTAAGTAAGTAAAGTTTTGAAGGTATTTTCGGATGAATGATTAATGGAATCGAGCATTCCGCGCGTTTCGAAAATGGTATTTGGAAAAGCGCTAAATTAAATTACGACGTTGATAAGCTGGAATGTCGAACCGTTTTTAAAATCTTAAGGAGATTCCGAAATCATATTTATAAAGTCCGATTTATGTTAAAAACCGACGTTAAGGTATTGGTAACTTAGATTAATAACTCGATAAGTTTTTTACTTAAAATACTTTTTACCCGTTAAATTATATAAATAAAGATGTTTAATTTTAAAATTAAGCATATTTTTGGCAAAAAGAATATAGCCGCTGACGGATTATCGAAAAAGTTACCTAAAGCCTTTAATGCGTTAAACGATTAATGGAAAGGAAAATTTAATAACTTTATTAATATCCAGCTAAACGTTATTCGGTTTAATTTCGGTTTAATTGATATAGCTACGATATTTATTGTAATTAGTTAAAAGTAAGGACCTTTTATTAGAAATTAATTTAAAAAGTTATAAAAGTATGCAAGATTTTTAATAATATTAGATCTTTTTAATCGATTACGAAACGTTTCGAGAAGAAAGAAAACGGCTTTTAAAGCTAAGGTTTTAAATTATTTTATTTAGAACGGGATTTTTTAACGTAAGGCAAATAAGCGATACGGTATCCGTAGGGTGGTTGATAATTAATAAGAGTAATATGCGGTAATTAGGTAATATCATGAGGATTGCGGCCATAAAGGACGAGATTCGACCTATCGGCGCATAATAACTTTTTATTATTAACGTGGAATATATGGACAAATTCGAAAAGCGGTATTTACGTATCCGAAATACTAGAAAGTTGTTAATTAGCGTTTCGAAAAAAATTACGGCTTTTTTTTAGCTTATTAACATAACTGCTATTTGGGTGATTAATATGCAATTTATGCCTAATGATAACGGTTATAAGGTTATTGTTAAGGTTAGATGCAAGTTATCCGGTTACCTAAAAGTTAAGGTTTTATGTTTAGTTATATTAATTGCGATTAAAAACTTTTTAAACGAGTATATTTTTTATTAATATGGTATTTCGATTAAGATTAAGATAAACGAAAGCTTTAAAAATAAAGGCGAAATTATTAAAGCTTGTAATGTTTTTAAAATTTAAAGGAAGGTTGGAGTTGCGTATGTTATCTGGCGATAAGGTCTAGTCGAGAGAGAATATGTCCCGATTGTTAAAGGTTTAATAAAAGCAACGAATAGCATTAATAAAGGATAGGTCAAGTTCCTGCCGAAAATGATCTTCGCCGATAACACAACCGTTAAAAGCTATGGTCTTAGTCCTTACGAATTGCTATATAATCAAAAAGTAATTTTACTAATTAAGATAGTATTACCGATTTGGCGTATCATAAATTAGGATCCTAATACTTTAAAGGAAGATTTAATTATATAAAGAATTCGATTACTGGAAAAAAAGGCCGAAAATATAGCTAAGGTTATTAAAATAATTAGCGACCAAAAACGTAAGGTTGTTAAACTTATAAACGAAAAAGATAGAAATAAAATAAGAGATAGATTTTTATAAATGAATGATTTGATATTTTTATACAATATATTAAGATATATTGATATATTTAAGGATATGAAATTAAAGTACCGTTGGATTAAACCGTACCTAATTAATAAGATTAATAGTTAAGGTATTTATTACTTAAAGGAAATTAATAAAACAAAGTTATAAAACATTTTCCTTACTAATAAATTAAAGTAATTTATAAAGGATAAAAAAGGATATTAGAAGCCGATAAACTTATATAAAAATGACTGGATAAGGTTATTACCTGATTAATCAAAAGATATTATGTTAAAAACTTTAGATATTGTAAAAATCGAGCTACCTAAAGATTAGCAGCTTAGAACTTTAAAGCTTATAAGAATTAGTATTAAAGTCTAAATACCTAATGGTTAATTGGAGGGTTACGTAATTATGGACGATAGTAAGATATCCGAAGTAAATTAATTAAACGAACGGAAAAAATTAACGCGATTAATTAAAAGAAATTAAAAATAAAGGGTTTCCTTTTGGTTTTTTATTACCTTACTTACGATTATTTTATATAACGCCCATATTTTTTTATAATTAATTAATACTTTCAAATCTAAAAAATTAAGTTTTTATTAAATACCGAAAATTAGAAACATATTTTTTAATTATTAAACAAAAACGGCCCTTATCGAATGCCTTAATAACTGGATAAATTTCTGGACGGATATCTTTTTTAATTTAAAAAGATTGCGAATATTTAGCCTTTAAGTAATCGAATTAATTATCCCGGAATATATATTTATAACCTTCGATAAATTTAATATAATTACCGTAGAATCTTTTATAAAATTCGGGGATTAATTAGCATTTAAAGAATAAGAATATATTATATTAATTAGGCTGTTTAAAATTTTTATGTCGTCGTTCGTATAATTTATATGGAATTAGGTTAAATATTTTAAATACTTAAATAAATAAGTTAATAATATACCAAGAATCCTTAGATAATAAATTTATAAATAAGCTTATAAGTTCACCCCGAATAATTTCTATATATATAGGATACGATAAAGGCTTTTTTTTCTGATTAGCTAATATAATAATAACATTAAACTAAACATCCGCTATAACTTAAAAGTTTTCCTCGATAATTCGCCATTTATGATACCAACCTTTAATAAAATTATCAATAATGTTAATTAATATGGTTCCGAATATTTATATTTAATTAGTATTATTTTTTTAGGATAAGTATTAAATAAAGATAATACGTACCTTAAGGTATTTTATTATTATACGTTTAATACGGCTATAATTATTCCAAAACTTAATTATTACGTTTTTATCGTTAAACTCGATTTTAAAAAGTTAAGACAAATCCAAATTAAAGAATAAGCCGGGTACCTAATTAATAATCCGAAGTCCTACTGAAATTAATAAAACTAAGGACGAAATTATAATACGAAGTCGAGGATTAATAAGTATATAAGGAGCTAAAGATATTAACCTACGACCAACTAATCGTTAATTAATAATACTTATAAATAAATCCGGTCCCGAAATTAATAATTCGATTAATGGTATAATATTCGATAGTAATAAATACGGTATTTTTAATAATAAATTATCCATAATAAGAATTTTAAAAGGTAAATAATCTTAAGAAACCGCAGCACTACGGTACCTATATTAAAAGGTAAGAGCTAAGTTATAGATAGGTACCTGATGGTATATGGGATTTTGGGGTTTACGAATATTATTAAGGTTATATAAAAATTTAGTAATCCGATTAATAGCTAAAATTTTATCGATACGTTTGGTTAAAAATTTAGAAAATAATAACGAATTCGAAGCTATTAAATTTATATAACGAATAACGGAATCTTATCGAGATCACGGAGGTTCCGATTAATACGGAAAAGAACAAGTTAAGCATTACCAAATTACTTATTACCTAAACCGGGTAACTTTTTAATAAACGATTCCTTTATTAAATTAATTAATTCGCCAAGATTTATACTTTTACGAAAACCTAAAGTGCTATAAAAATTTAACGATTAACGGAAACTTATAATAATAATATTAATTAAATATTTTGAAAATGGATAAGTAAGTATTAAAGTTTTATATTATTTGAAAAATATGGTCGGAAGGGAAAAGTTGATATAATAATAAGAAGAAAAAAAATATAAGTGCATATAATTAATTAAAATACGTAACGGCGACGATATCTTCCCATATAACATTAAACGGAATTTTCTGGCATTTTTTCGGCGTACACTTTTTCTGATTAAAAAATTAATATATTAACTCTATTATATTTAATTAGTTTTACACATAAATTACTATTAATTCCTAACAATTTTTTACATTTATATAACTTCGACCTTAACATCCTGATACTTACATATTTATATACTCAGATATATATACATATATTATATATTACGTATATCCTTAATTATCGTTTAAATCCTTAAGTTATAAATTATTATTATTTTCGCATTTTAATACCCTAATTAATTTATTTATAATTACCATATTATCAATTAAAAAGCGTACCAGCTAAAATAAGGATAAGAACTTTAAAAAGTTAAATACGTCGGATTCCGGAAAACTTGCCCAAATCGTTAACATACCAATATAGGAAAAAGATAACAAAATGCAGCTACTCCGCAGGATGCATAATAATAATTTTATTCCTTATTTTATCTAATAAGTTACCCCGAAAGTCCGTTTTAATTAAGTTATCCTTATTTATCCGTTTAATTAAAACGGTAAACGTTTATAAAAAGATATTACCTTATCCCTTTATTAAACTAGTAAAAAATGATATAACTCCGTAATAGCTCCCTTATAGCAAATATTTATGATTTTGATAAACTATACCTACTTACGTTTTTAATATATTACTGCCCTTATACAACTAATCGCCCTAAATATACCCTAAAGCATCTTAACCGTTATTATTAAAACCGGTAAAATAATTTTTAACGGCCAAGCCCAATATATCCCTAGCAAGGTTATAAAACTGATTAAAATTATAAACCTAAAATATATCTAATTTATTGTTTATATTAAACTCTAAACTAATAAAGGACTTAAAGGTTATTAAGTTAATATATTATATATTTAATTAAAACGTCGAATGTTAATATTTAATATTTACTCCACGGTTAACCATATTTAATTATTACTGTAATTATACGGAAAGACCTGGATAAAATTAAAATTTAACAATCCCCCTACCAGTATAACGATTGTAAGGATACCTACTTAGGTTAAATATTATATTTATGGTTTATAAATAATCTATATATTTTATATTATTACGCGTAACCTTTTAAAATAGGAAAATAATAACCTAAATAAACCGACTGGATAAGGCGAAACCATTATGAAATTTAAAATAATTAATATAATCCAAAAATACCTAGGTTTAAAACTAAATAATAATAATATTAAAAGGCTTATAAAATTATGACCTAAAAAATCTCTATTTCCATTATCAAAAAAGGAAGTCGACGATCCAAAAAAGGCCGATAATCCGGAATCCGATTAATTACCTTATCTTATAAAAGATAAACGACTACGACCGATAAAGCAACTGACTAAAGAAATTAATAATCCGCCAACTAAAATATTAGCCATCAAATCTTTTACCGCCCAACCTTATATACCTATTAATCAGCCAAGATAAGCCTTTAAAGTATTTATGCCTTTTTTCCTTATTTTACAAACTACCTAATACGATCCGGTTTTTAAAAAGTTATTATTTAAGCCGAAATATAAATTACAACTATTTTTTGGTAATCAAAAAGTTCGAGTAATAATAAAAAGTTAATACAATATACCGTATAAATAATTAAAAGATATATAACGTGCTAGACAAGCGAGCTGGACAGACAAACGAGCTGGACACTTTTTGGCACCCCGTGACAACCAATCCAAATAACTCAACCACAACATATCCAATTAATTCAAATCAACAGTATTCCTTTTCGCTAACCATATTTACAGCTCTTTAATAAGTATACGTATCATATTAAGGTTTGTTACGGACGCCATGTTGCTATTCCTCTCTTCCAACCTACCTGTGACAGCCATTTTTAGCAACTTTTAGCAATTATCAACAGCATTCTTTTGCTACCACCCTTTCTGCCGGCCGAAAAAACTTGATTATCCTTTATAGCAAGTTTTCTTTTTTATTCTAAAGGTTTGTCCTAATCCTTTAATTGCGCAGAATTAAATTGTTGCTCCGACAAGTTCTGCAATACCGTGATACGCCCTACGACGCGTCCCGCGACGCGCCCCATAACAAGCCCTATAGCCTTGCCCCACAGCCTCGTAACGCGCCCTGCAACAAAGCCCTATAACCTTCCGATACGACGTATTTTGCGAATATCTTCTACGTATTAAAGCCGGACAAGAAACGTTCGCATATATAGGT
>QJNU01000597.1:0-45737 GCA_004154915.1 Monosporascus ibericus
CCCCCCCCCCCCCCCCCCCCCCCCCCCCCCCCCCCCCCCCCCCCCCCCCCCCCCCCCCCCCCCCCCCGCAAATCAATTAGGGAGCAAAGGTGGATGGGGCGCTCAGAATGCAGGAAGACGAACATCGGATCACGGAGCAAAATTACCGGGAACCACAAGCGACGGAGTACGAGAGCGTGAGCCTACTAGCCAAGTACTCGCAGCTTTGGAGGTTCAGCTGCGATCGGAAGAGAGAAGGGTCTGCTGAAGCAGGAGTCAAACTGGGTTACTGGCGACTTCGAAAGAGTACAAAGCTCAACAGTCCGCCTTAACTCATCTCGACCAGAATGAAGAGGAGTTAAGGCAGGAATCGGAACAACCAACGGCCATGTTGAAGAAAACGGAAGCGGAACCGAGGTCGAAGTTGGGAATCACCGCCCGGGTCATGACAGGATGGATTGGTCCTTTAATTCAAGACAGCCCTGGAGCCAGTGAGTCATCTGTCTAAAATCATCCTGTGAAGTATTTATGCTAATTGAGTTAAATTGCCTCTTGTATAACAACTGGCAAGTATTTTCAGGGGCTCGGTCTGGAGTGGAGCTGCTGACAATGCATCGCGGACTGTTGTGTACCATCCCAATAGCCCGACAACGACAACCAGAGCCTTTCGGACTCCCAGGGTTGCCTCGAATCCCATTGCCAGACGAGTCTTCGCCTGATACTTGTTTATGAGCGCGGGGTCATTTCCAGGAACAGGACGTCTCCAAGTTGAGCCAGAGACTATAGCAGGTAGATGTCGGTCAATAAAACCCGCTAGGATCGGGGACGAAGCCTATGGCCTCAGGCGGAAGAGGGCGAAGGGAAAGGATCCCTATTTATTGGCGCGGGGGTTCTTATCGGTGGGTGGGGGATTGAAGGACACCTAGAGCGAGCATTAATATAACTCCCTTACTTACGAGACGCTGGATGGACCAGCAGGAGAGGAAAGGGGGAAGAAAAGAAACAAGCGAAAAAAGGAGACAAAAAGCAGACCCACCGGCATCTGTGCCTCCACCCTTGCCCCTATTCTTCAATCTGACTAATCTAGGTATAATAAAGCAGACCGCGATACCAGAGCAGAGAATGAATCATATTACGCATCTACCTTCGGAGCCGCAAAACCTCTAGTGCAAAGCTATGTTGAATGGGCGACTTTGAACTTTATGATTTTATGGAAGATGCTTGAGATATCACGGCATCTCTGCGCGGTATCTATTTCATGGTCGCTATTGACTCTAAATATGTACATAGAATAGACTTCGTACGGGAGTTTCATCGCCCCATCCAAAGGTAGCCAGCATTAAAAGAAGCAACAGCTAATCATTTGTTCGTCTCATTTCGAATGAATCTTCGCCGTGGCTATGCTCGCTAAACTCCATGCCCTGATGCATAATGTTCAACAATGAATGTCCCGATCCGATGCCGTGTGAGTCCCAGACTAATAACTCCCCATGCTGCAAAATAGGCAGAGGGTGCCCTTTCATACGTAGCAAAGCGTCGCGGCGACAGTGGTCCGGAGCGCCGTCGAGCCCATCTTATAGTAAATGACCCGTTTAGCCTATCGATTCACCACTCCACACATACCACGGTACCTCCGGAATAAAAGAATTCCAACGCTCGCGTGGTCATCATCCCTTAATCTTCCCTGCTAGCCCAGGGGATATCCTTCCGCTTGTAGAAGAGCATGACAGGCGTCTCTTTGCCCTTGCACTCGAACAACTCTCGTTGGATCTGCCGATCCATGTCCACCTCGTCCGTGCTGGAGTCGTTACACTTGGTCCACAGGCTGCCGCCACCCTCTCTGACCCAGGTCCAGTAGTGGCCAGAGTGGCTATCCGGGCCGTTATGGATGACGATGGCATATAGGTCGTAGATAGGGTCCTCTTCGTAACCGCCGAGCATATCTGTGGGCTGTTTGCCGAGGAACGGGCGGAGCTGCTCCTTGTCATACCTGTGTTTGCGGAGGTCGAGGTCGTCAAACGGAAATTCCATGGGGAACGTATTCTTCAGTGGCACCCTCGTCGTGTGGATGGTCCTGAGAACTTTGACACAGAGAAGGGGGGCAGCTCTCAGCAGGAAATTTCGCCTTCTCTTGTGCTTGTTCTTGCAGGTTTCGCAGGTACTCTCTAGAACTTCGTCAGGGGCAAACTCCCGATCAAAGGCAGCAGGTAAACTATCTAATTGGCCTTTTGTGCTGTCGGCAGGATATGCGACGACGAACGGTTCAGCCTCAAGCTTATATGACTTGGCGTTGCATTCAGGATTTGTGCACGTGAACTCGTGCGAGATGACGCTTTGCCAATATTTGTCGACGATGGAGTGATGGAGGTCATAGTAGGAAAGCCACGTGTTCAGTACGTCGCCCAATGGCGCTTGAGCGTTTTGGATCTTTGGCGTTTTAAAGTCCGGTTCCTTTGCACTGGTATTGCGTTTGGTATTGGTCTCCATGTCTAATTGGTCGAGGAGGAAGGTGGTGAGCTCTTCAGCATCATGCTGCTCGTTGTCCCCAAATTTGATGATTCTGTTTCGGTATTCATAACCCTGGTGAATGGATCGTAGGTAATTCTTAAACCCGGGTCAGCAAAAATGTGAGATACAAATATACATTCCAACCTACCATAAGGAGCGCAGCCCTCATCACTTCGAACTGTCGGTTGTTCAGATATTGAAATATGCTGCCAAGGATCCTTGCAAGGAGCTGTGGCGAAGGTTTATCAAGAGAATGATTTGCGGCACGCCATGAGACCGGCCAGTCACTGCGAGTCACTTCGTTCGCGAACTGAGGGGACGCAAGAAGGGCTTGAAGAACGGAGTTACAATAGCACCACTGGTAAGGATTTTCCAGGCCTGTCCTTTTCTTACGCGCTAAGCTGGCGGCAGACTTTTTAGCATAAAGGGCGGAGCTTGAGCCGTCATCTTTCGTTTCCAGCCCGCTATATCGGGTTCTCGGGACTGCAGGGGCTGGACGAGCCGGTGGAGCTGGCGATATATTGTAAAGGCGTTCTTCGTCGGATAAGGAAGAGACGGTTGGGGGAGACGTCATCGACTCCTGCAACTGAGATACCGAGGGAAAGCGGCGCATAACCTCTTCAGCCGACCTGTAGTAGTCATTAGGGGACGATGCAGCCTCATCTGCCTTGATCGATTGCTCAAACTGCTCGATTTCCTGTTGATTTAACGTTTTCGTCTTGGTCCTGGCCCGTCGCCTATCAAGGGCCCTCGGCCCACGGGGCCGTCTTGATGACTGATTAGTCCTAGAAACGGCCAACGACTGCACCCCAAGCTCCTCAACCCAGGCGTCTAAACCGCCAGCCAGAAGTTTAGGGGGGTTTCTAAGCTGCTTCGTATAGTTATAATGCGACAGAGCGTTCATCATGGTGTAAATGACCATCGCCTGAGAGCTCCTAGTTATCCTCTTCGGGACAGACTTCGAATCTTGATCGTAGACAACGACCAGATCAACCTTGTCGCGGTGCTCAAATGCCAGCTTTTCTGCGGGGTCGGCGAGTATCATACTGTCCTGGATGTCATCTGCGGATATGTTCTCACGCGATAGAACTTCGGGCTCGACACATATTGTCCTTTGTGACAAAATGTGACCATCGTCGAACGCCTCCCGGTCACGAACGTCTATAACGAGCAGTTGTACTTTGCTGCTCCCTTTTCTCATGTAGTTTAGAAGCTCTTGTGGCGTGATGGTCTCGCCTTCGGGAATTTCAATACCAGATGGCTGCGGGGTTGGAGAAGTCTCTTTATACGCGTGCGCGGTGGCGAACTGTTCTCCGCTGAAAGCCTTAATCGCATTCTCCATTGATGTCCTGGCCGAAGCGCTAGGGACAGAAGCGATCGAATTGGTCCTACTAAACATACCACGAGGTTTGCTGGATGGTAAAGCAGCCACCTCGCTAGTGATGGTGCCTCTGACAGGACTGTATATAGCGTCAGGAACCTTTGGCATGGGCGGTACGGAGCTGTCTACCGAGGGTTTTGCCCGCTGGGTGACAGGCATCTCCCTAGGACCGGCGGGCTTTAGAGAGATGACACCATTCGATGGCTGGGGATCGCGCAGTTTCGCAAAACGGCTGTTGAGATCGTGGGACATGGTGCTAGAGCCGGACTTGATCGCGTTTCCATGCAAGGCTTGGGGCTTTGGATGGACCACGGGCCTGGACTTCGGCCCGCTCGCCTCCGAGTGCCTTTGCTCAGTAGAGCCTGGAGCGGGTTTCGTTCCGTTCTGATGGGGGATACCATTGCTGACCTGATTCTGCGATGGGTTGCTGGAAGGAACACTTGGCAAGTCCATGAGAGCGACATCACTCGAGGTCTGTGAGGAGCGCATCGGTCGAACGCCACTTCTCTTGTTGTCCTCCTTGATGAGGATTTTGATCTTGTCGAATGTCTCGCCATTCTTAGTGATCTTCGCTTTGAGCGCATTATAGAGTCGGCTAAGATCTCCGCTGCCAGACTTCAAAGAAGGATAGTCCTTGTGCTTCGGGATGGTATCCACGGCGATAGTAAAGGCTTTGATATACTCTTGCAATGCTAGATCTGGGCGGCCGAAGTCCCTGAATGTGCAAGCCTGCCGCATGCAACTATCACCAATCTCCAGGACTTTACGCAAGGGAGTGTGGGGATCGAGATCGACTCCCACAGAGGTTAAGTCATCGATGTGGCGGAAGGGTGTCTTTGAACTGGAAGGTCCTCCATTTCCGTTCATCGCCCATATGTTGGAACTCCCGTTGCTGCCACGTTTCGTGGACGTGCTCGTGCTCGTGCTCGTGCTCGAATAGCCGTTGGCGCGCGAGGCCATGCCGTCTTGCGGGCCAGACACAGGAACAGCAGAGGGTCTCGAAAAGGCAACAGGACTTATAATTCACCCGGGAGGGGTTCTTGATATCATACCGTGATTCTATGCTGGGGGCAGGTCGCGTGGTATGGGGCAACTATAGTATGACGGCGAGGCGTTGAGGACGTAGAGTCCCAGCTCCTTTGTAAAATTCAAGTCGAGTCAGGCCAAAGGAAGACCTAAAGAGCGTAGTTTATGAGCGGGAATTATTGATCTGGTTGCGGTCCTGGTAATAGTTGCCGAGACGCATTCTGTCAAGAGGGAGAGGCAACCTTGGAGGCAACGACTCGAGAGGTTGGAATGCGGGATGCGAACAAGTGTTGCTGAAAGCAGACTGGAGGTGGCTTGTTACTTTCGAGAGGCAAGGCAGGCTGGATATATATGACAATGCATCTCTAAATGAACTTGCAAGCGGCTTTGAAAAGAGGGAGAGCTGACAACATAGGATTGAGAATACCAAACCGTACAAGTGTCCAGACACGGCCGCGACATGAATCTGCAAGAAACCGGGCGAAGTTGTTCGAGCTTACGCCTGTGAGTACATGCATCTCGGTAATAAAAAGTGGTTGTACATAGAGTGTTGCACCAAAAAAGACCGAGGAGACTTAGGTAAGCGGTTACGTCGTCAGAGGGGCTACAGGGGCAATACGTACTGTACTGTAGATACTACCCCGGGCTGCCTTTCAAAGTTGCGAGGGGGAGGATTGCACACCTAGTGCTGTACATATCAACGCTCAGTCAACGCGTAAACCTATTAAAACTTAAGGATACATAGGTACCAGGTACATATATATGTAGCTAGTGGAAGCTCGGCGTCCAACGACTGAAATATGGGGGCGTTGGACTCCTCTGCCTGATGCTTGTAGCCGGCAGAACGCCCCCCCTCATACCGGGTTCCACATACGTAATGCATAGGTGGACCAATCATGCCCGCCTAACGACTCTAACCAACTCCGTGAACCGCTAACTAACTACCTGCCCTACCTCTACTCTACACCTGCATGCAGCCGCTGCTTACCTACCCTCCAGGTACATACCTCGAATCAACAGGCAGTCACTGATATCTTCATCATCTCTCAAACCACCTACTACACAATACAAACAGTATATATCCCCTACCGCCCGTTACCAACCAACTTTGCGCATTCTATTCTGCATCCGTGACGTCGATAAGTCCGTTTCCGCTTTACCCAAGATGATGGGCGGCTGGTTCTCGTCCTCGGCCAATAGCGCCTTGGACGAGCAGATCGAGAAAGCTACGAGCAGCAGCTTGGAAGATATCGCCCTGAACCTTGAGATATCCGATATCATCCGCTCCCGGACAGTCCAACCGAAAGATGCCATGCGATCCCTAAAGCGGAGAATCGGTGCAAAAAACCCCAACCAGCAGCTCGGCGCCCTCAACCTCACAGACACATGCGTCAAGAATGGCGGCGCTCACTTCCTCGTTGAAGTTGCTTCGAGAGAGTTCATGGACAACCTTACCTCTCTCCTCCACGCTGTCGGGCCCGCCGCCGTGAATCAGGAAGTCAAGACTAAGATACTCGAGTTGATACAGTCATGGGCTGCCGCTACCGAAGGCCGCTATGACTTAAAGTACATTGACGAGACGTACAAGGCCTTGCAGAAAGATGGCTTCCAATTCCCGCCTCGCGTCACCGTCGCAAGCAGCATGATTGATAGTAGCGCCGTACGTATTGCCCATCTGCCATCTATCTGTCACTGGAGTGAACAAACTAACTTCCCGTCTCGTTGCGACAGCCCCCTGAGTGGACCGACTCCGATGTCTGCATGCGATGCCGAACCCCCTTCACTTTCACTAACCGGAAGCATCATTGTCGCAACTGCGGGAACTGTTTCGATCAGCAGTGCTCGAGCAAGACCCTGCCCCTCCCACACTTAGGCATCTTACAAGCTGTACGGGTTGACGATGGATGCTATGCAAAGCTCACCGACAAGTCGAATAAGGGTGCTCCTAGCGGTCAACAACGTACAACGTCCAGCTCGTCTTTCCCTCATAAGAACCGCAGTACATCGGCTATGCAACCCCGAAATGCGCGTGTTGACGATGACTTCGACGAGGATCTTAAGAAAGCATTGGCTATGAGCTTGGAGGATGTTCAGACCCATAGCAAAGGCTACGCTCCGCCCACCAACAACGCGCCAGCCGCGTCATATGCGAAGACCAACGGGCAATCCACCTCCCCGAGGAAAGCACAGGAAGAAGAAGACGAAGACCTCAAGGCAGCTATAGCTGCCTCGCTCGCCGATATGGAGGAGCAAAAGCAGAAACATGCCGCAGTCTTGAAACAGCAGGCAGACAGCACCCCAGTCCCCTCGGCGGCTCAGTTCGCTCCGCCCAAAAACGACTACGAGCTCACTCCAGTTGAGGCTGAGAACATAAATCTTTTTGCGACACTAGTGGACAGACTCCAGACGCAGCCTCCCGGCACCATCCTCAGAGAACCACAAATCCAGGAGCTCTATGATTCCATAGGAGCGTTACGACCTAAATTAGCCCGGACGTATGGGGAAACAATGAGCAAGCATGGTAAATTAGAGGTCCCCGACTTCAGACTCGCTATCAGCGGCTAACTTCACTCTAGATACACTTTTGGACTTGCACGCCAAGCTCTCAACGGTCGTTCGGTACTATGACAGGATGTTAGAGGAGCGTCTATCGAAAGCATATAGCCAACACGACATTGGCGGTTACTCTCTACCTCCCCCACGGCAACCCTCTGTTCCATACCCCTCGGTACAGTCTACAGCCGGCCCAGGGCCAGCGGAGAACTTCTACACTAGCGACCCACGATCTCAGTATGACCGAACGCCAACCGGCCAACCTTATGCTCATCACAGCCAACCGACTCCACAACCTCAGTATGCGAACTATGACAAGTGTGGTTCAATATCACCCAGCAGTCAATATCCACATCCAGCCCAAAGGACGGATAGCTGGCAGACTCAAGCTCCCTCGGGACCTGCCCAGTATCCAAACTCAACCAACTACGCGCCTACCGAGCCTTCTACGCCAGTTCCCCATGCACGTGCGATGCCCCAGAGCCAGCCCAGCAGAGCCCCTGAGTTAGGTGGCCCTTCTGCGTCAGATCCCAATGCTGCCTACTATTACAACACGCAACGTAACCCTGATGGTCAGGCACCGAGTGGCCCAGTGGAATCCGCAGCATCTCCTTATCCCAGCCTCCAGCAGTCGGTGAACTACAATCAGCAGTCTGTGCCTCCAACGCCTGCCTCGGTTGCTGCACAGTTGTCGCAACCATCACAACCTCCTCCGCAATACGCGCCATCGGCGCAGCACCCTCAACAGCCATATTGGCAGCAGCAGCAGCAACAACCACCACCCCAGCAGCAGCAACAACCACCACCTCAGCAGCAGCAGCAACAGCCACCACCTCAACAGCAGCAGCAGCAACAACAACAACAACAGCACCAGCACCAGCACCAGCATACGGGCCATATCCCTCAGGCATATCAAGCTCCTGGTCCGGGCTACTCCAATTTTAGCCAGGATTCCTTCCCATCGGCGCCCCAACACGCACCTCCGAAGCCTGTCGTGGAAGAAAGCTTGATTGACCTATGAGACACATGAGATGACCAGATTTGCATCCTCAAACCCATCATAGATTCCAGAGGAAGGATTCGCCATGGCTTCGAGCATCAACCCTCTTTGTAAATACCCAGAATTGCGTGAGTATTTCTTATGTCAGTTACCTCGAACGGAAACCGCCGGAGAGTCGCGTTGAGTCTTTATAACTCTCGGGGGGCTTGTAAAGCACTAGGGGAGTGGTCAGGAACTCAATTCTATGATATTGGTCGATTTGATACTGGTTATGAAGGCTTCGAACCTCGCGCCGGAGAAAATGCTTGGGGCCAAAGCAGTAGGGTAGTATGCAAATGCATCTGAATACTATTCCAGCCCTGGCTTACGTCTGCTACGCCACCGGCAGGCCAAGTGCTATCGCCTACCTGAATTGGGCCATCTTCGCTGCAAATTTCCGAAGCCTCGTGCCTTTGGGGTATGTCCCCTATGTGATGCCAGAGACCCACTTTGAAACTATCGTGGTTTGTTGGCGTTTATGACTTAAGCCGGTGACTATGGACTGCGGTTGGTCGTCGCAGCTGGCTAAATGGGACTCTGGCCTCATAAGTACCTCTATACCCAAAGTGCTTCTTAAGATGTTAAACGCTGGGATAAGAGGTGTACGTAGGTTGGTATGATATATGGACACTGGACCGAAACAGCTGCACTCGTAGCATCCCGCGAAGACATATACACAGCGTAGACGCTAGCCACGTACACATAATTTAGGTTCTCTATAGTGGCCTCTCTAGGCAGATACAATAACTTGAACTTAAGCGCAGCTCCCTGTACTAAGCGCATCCTATTGCGTCATTGCTTTTTATTGGACAGGCGCGTGCATATGCCCCTCCGCCGTTGCAGGTCACCTACTCCACCAGTTCCATTTCGTACTTGCTGTACCCCGCCAACGTCAACTACAACTCGATAACGCACCATTGACGATCGCTAATCCCATTATCTTCTACCGTTGCTTACGAGCGTAGGCATATTCTGTCAGACGGTCTCTACCAGCAAACGCCTTGGGTTCGCCATATTATTCCATCGAGATTATCGGATAAGAAGATCCAAGACCATTCGCGGCGACTATCAGCCGCCATCTACTCTGGAACTTACCTTTGCTGCGTTGCCTTGGTCATGTCTCGCCATCAGGCTTATCGTAACTATGATTATGAGAAGGACCTCGACGAATACGAAGGCGAAGAGTACGAGGAGGAGGAGGATGATGAGCTGAGCCCAGAAGACCGCGGTGCGTATTTACAGGGACTCTGGAAGTGGCGTCTCCTATTCCGTCAGCAGCCCTGGTGCTGATTGCTTCCCTTCCTGAATATAGCCCAGATGGCGGCTGGCACTGCCGAGATCCGTGCCGCGTTGGGCGACGAAGCTTCCAAAGTCACCACACAACAAATACAAGAGGCACTATGGCACTATTATTACGATGTCGACAAGTCTATCGCCTACTTGATAAGCAAGTTCATCGCGCCACCGCCCAAGGCTGCCCAGAGCGCCACGAAGAAACAAAAAGGAGGTCAGTGCGGCTTTTTTTCTTTGTGGTCTACAGACACTTTGGGTCAAGGTGGAACAAGCAATTGTCTGGCAGAACGTCAGCAAAAGTTTGTATATCCAGGTGTGTATACTGGCCACAGACCGCAGCAGAGGTTCTGACATGCTAACATATCAATAGCAGGCCCGGGGTCATCAGACCGTTCAGAGCGATTTTCTTTCCAAGATTTCTTCAGCGACATGCCATGGTTGAATACTCCCAAGGATCGAGAAACCGTTTTCGTTGAACCGTCACTTCCTCGAGGCGGTTTGCTAGGAGGGGCTAGCGCACCAGGCGGCAAGATGTCCAAACTCCAGGCTCTAGCTGCGGCGCGGAAAAAAAAAGCCGAAGACCAGAAGTCAGGGAAAATGGTCAAGGGGACCACCCAGCAAGTCGACCAGCTCTCTCTTAGCTCTCCGTCTGAAGGCAACGAGGAGGAGATGAGGCCACTCGGGTCAGTGATTGAAAAGAAGTCGATGTCAGCCCAGGCGAGGGCCAATCTGAAACCGCAAGGCCGGGACCAAACAGAAGAATCCCGCCCTGAAAAATTCGCGACACAATCAACGGAACCAGCGCCTTCTCCGGCAATAGAGAAGGCGCCACCTCTGGAGACCGCCGCCCCATCTGCTTTTGCTCAAGCCCTCCTTGGCCCCGTCTCAAACTCAGCTGCCCATGCGCAGCAGACTCATTACCCATTACCTTACATGAATTTGGCTTCGTCTGTTACTGACGCCTTCTCAGAGCCGAGTCCAGATGACGTGGTTCTTACGGCACAATCGAAAGGTTCGCTTTCAGCGAAGAGGCTACAAGCATGAGGTACTAATTCGTCCGTATCAGCGAGCAATAAGAGACTGGCTGCGTCCACAACTAAAAAGAAGGGAGGTCCTGACGAGAAGGCCGCGAGCACAAGCGACGCCCTTAAGGATCTTAAGATTGACGACACACCCTTGCCCAAAAGCAAGAACCTAGATGTGTTAAGCGAGTATGAAAAGAGCAAAAGCAAGAAAAGCGCGAGTTTCGTTGTCGTTGGTAAGAAGCAGATCGCCTTTGCAATCCATCAATCAGGTACTGACTGAACAAGGCCACGTGGATGCCGGGAAAAGCACACTGATGGGCCGTTTATTGCTTGATCTCAATGTTGTGGACCAGCGTACCATCGAGCGGTACAGAAAAGAGGCAGAGGCCATGGGGAAGTCATCGTTTGCGCTCGCCTGGGTTTTGGACCAGCGGACGGAGGAACGATCACGTGGTGTCACCATCGACATTGCGACAAACAAATTCGAGACCGAGCGCACCTCGTTCACCATTCTGGATGCGCCGGGGCACCGCGACTTTATACCCAACATGATTGCAGGGGCCAGTCAGGCTGACTTCGCGATATTAGTCGTAGATGCGACAACTGGTGCTTTTGAATCTGGACTCAAGGGCCAAACAAGGGAGCATTCACTCCTTTTACGCAGCATGGGCGTGTCCCGAATAATCGTCGCAGTCAACAAGTTAGACACCGTTAACTGGTCGCAAGAGAGGTTCGACGAGATCACGCAACAAGTCTCTGGTTTCTTGTCCGCCACGGGTTTCCAGCTGAAAAATGTCAGCTTCGTGCCAGTGTCCGGCTTGCACGGAGACAATTTGGTTAACCGATCCGCCGACTCAGCAGGAGGCTGGTACACGGGCAATACTCTGATTGAAGAATTAGAGGGCTCAGAGCCGATGTCAAGGGCATTAGAGAAGCCGCTACGCATGACTATTTCAGAGGTCTACCGGTCAACGCAAAGTCCACTCACGATTTCCGGGCGTCTCGATGCCGGGTCCTTACAAATCGGCGATGCGTTACTCATCCAACCTAGTGGTGAGAAAGCCTACGTCAAGTCCTTGGAACTGGACGGTGAACCAGCCGATTGGGCTGTTGCCGGGCAAAACGCTGTGGTTCATCTTACCAATATCGACGCCATTCACGTCCGCGTTGGGGACATCGTCTGTGATATCAAACAACCGATCGGCTGCATAGACACGTTTACCGTCAAAGCTCTAGCCTTCGACATCCTCATGCCGATGCAAGTTGACGTTCACCGGGGTCGACTACACGCTGCAGGGCAAATTGTGGAAATACCCGCGTTGCTGGATAAGGTCAAGGGTACGGTATTGAAGAAGAAGCCGAAGATCGTCAAGCCTGCGAACGTAGCGAGGGTAGTCGTCAAGATGGGTACGAAGGTGCCCTTAGAAGCTGGCCAGCGAGTTGTGCTGAGGAGCGGAGGGGAAACGGTTGCTGCTGGCTTGTTGGAATAGCGGAGAAGGGGTGAGAGGGGGGGGGGGTTAGGAAGGTACCGCGTAACCCAGTTGCGTCCGGGACGGCGACCGACATTAGGAGAAGATTTCTGTAACAACCTCGGTATCCGGGCGCAGCGATAAACTGTGGGTATAAATCATCAACTTGGCGATCAATAGAGGATGTGGTCTTCATCGACTCCATGCCAAACCCCGCATGTCAGTGTTGCTAGACATTTCGTGAACGAGCCACCTTGCATATGCCAAGACTAACACTTTAATTGATAGTGTGTTCTTTCGAAGGCGTGACTCAAGCTCGGCAAGCCGAAGATAGGCGGATCTAGGATGACCGTAAGTTACTGAAATATGCACTACGGAGTAAGCTGTCACGCTGCGTCTTATTTGCGGCTCTGTACGACTTAGACCAAAGAAGCAGTGATTTCGCTCACAGCCGCAATGGGATTTTACGTCGAATCTGGAATCTGCGGCGTGGTAGGGCTTAGTACGTACGTAAAAGGTTAAAATTAAGTCTACCATCATCCATACACAGAGTAGGCAATAGAGTACAGATCTTCGAGTGAAGCTTTTTTCCTTGGGTGGGGTAGAATGCTGTATTGGTATTTTGGGGGTAATCTGGCCTTAACCTTATGTATGTTAACACCTTCGACATTTTGAAGCATGGTGCTCGTAGATGTGATAGCGCGGTTATAAGTAAATGCATCATGTACTGCGTAAATGAGTGGTAACGACAACCGAATGTGCCACGGTTGCAGCCAAATAAGACGATTGTCCTTGGTGACAGCCTGTCCAATCAAGGTGGCACTTTCTGGTAGATTCGGAGGCGACATGATAATGCAGGGGTCACCCCCACTCTACCCCACGGCTTCTGGGGGAGTTGAATTTAGGTTTTGATTGTCGCAAGGTGGCATCTCGGTCTGTTTGGACGAAGGAAGTTCCCCTGGAAGTGATGAGGTTTGCCTTGATCCTCCACGGTACTAACAACGATTGGCAATATTCGCAAGGGGGGAATGTTTTATATTTCCCCCTAATAGTGGCGTGGTCAAGAGAATAGACCAGATATCCTTTTTAGTTCTATAGGGTGGATTGTTACTAGTTGTTGAACTACCTCTATAGCCTCCTGTGCGGGCTCTCTTTATCGAGCAAGCGGTAAGAAGGCTTCAAAGAACTAGCGGTCCTTGTCAAAGCTACTTGTAGAAGATGTAGGGAAAGAAGAAACGCGCCACTGCCATGGATGGAAGGCGACGAGTAGAAGGCACTCGATCGATGAATTGTAGTACGTATTATGAGAACAGTGGCAAGTTGAATCGAATGAATGAAGCGATTTGACAATCGAGCAACCGTCTAAGGTACATTCACAAGGAGGCGCCAAAGTGAAAGCTGGCCTTGTAGGGGGCTTCGGCCATGTCTATGCGGCTTGAAAATACTTAGAATTGTGCAGAGAATTACACAGTACGCTAAAGTATGAGATACCTCTGATGGGCAATCGATAGAAGATTTAGTTGGTCAATTGTGCTTGTACTTGGTGAGTGGGTCCCTGCCCGGTGGCCTTTTGGAAAATGTGTTCTCTCCAACGTGGCATCTTTGAACGCTATTGTAGCTTCTTGCTTTTCCATATAAGAAATTCAGAAGCGCAGCTTTCTCGCTTCGACAATTTTCCCACTTGCAACCACCACAACACTTTCCTCTTCTCCCACCCCATACTTCACACACCAGACGGAGTGGTGCAAGGGTACTACTAAGGCTGGTTGGTGTCTAGTCGAACAGCTTTCTGCTCTCGCATTCGTTACTACAACGTAAAACGTATACGTCCTTGATACCAGACTACCGAGTCTGCCAACACTATGGCCGGACGCTCTCGGAGCTTCTGGGCCATCGGCCTGGGCATGATTGCCTGGAGCTTACTCCTCTTCAGCCCCCTCGCGTTCGTCGGAACTGCGAGAGCTGACGATGTTGAGAACTGGGGAACCGTCATCGGTATTGTAAGTCGCCTTCCCCTCCCCCTCCTAGCTTGCACCACCCAAGTTGTGGCCTTGTCGAACTCTCTCAACTTACGCATGCTCTTTCATAGGATCTGGGAACAACATATTCTTGCGTCGGTGTGATGCAAAAAGGAAAGGTCGAGATCCTCGTCAACGACCAAGGAAACCGAATTACTCCCTCATACGTCGCCTTCACCGAAGAAGAACGATTAGTCGGAGACGCCGCCAAACAACAGGCCGCTTCCAACCCCACCAACACTATCTATGACGTCAAGTGAGTGACAGCCCACGCGTGAGCATACCCTCTTCATCACGGCTGGCTAACCAGTGCCCTTGCAGGCGGTTTATTGGCCGCAAGTTTGCGGAAAAGGAGGTCCAGAATGACATAAAGCACTTCCCATACAAGGTTGTTGAGAAGGATGGCAAGCCCGTCATTCAGGTCGATGTCAAGGGTCAGGCCAAGCAGTTCACCCCCGAGGAGATCTCTGCCGTCATCCTAGGCAAGATGAAGGAGGTCGCCGAGGCCTATTTGGGCAAGAAGGTCACCCACGCCGTCGTCACTGTCCCCGCCTACTTCAACGACAACCAGAGACAAGCCACCAAGGACGCTGGCATTATTGCCGGCCTGAATGTTCTGCGAATTGTCAACGAGCCTACTGCCGCTGCTATTGCTTACGGCCTGGACAAGACCGACGGTGAGCGTCACATTATCGTCTACGATCTCGGTGGTGGTACTTTCGATGTTTCTCTCTTGTCCATCGACGAGGGCGTCTTCGAGGTCCTGGCTACTGCCGGTGACACGCACCTTGGTGGTGAAGATTTCGACCAGAGAGTCATCAACCACTGGGCCAAGGCTTACAACAAGAAGAACAACGTGGACATCACCAAGGACAAGAAGGCCATGGGTAAACTGAAGCGCGAGGCCGAGAAGGCCAAGCGAACCCTCTCCTCTCAGATGTCCACTCGCGTTGAGATCGAGGCTTTCTTCGAGGGCAAAGACTTCTCCGAGACTCTTACCCGAGCCAAGTTCGAGGAGCTCAACATGGATCTTTTCAAGCGTACTCTGAAGCCTGTTAAGCAGGTATTGGATGATGCCAAGCTCAAGAAGGATGAAATCGATGATATCGTCCTCGTCGGTGGTTCCACCCGTATCCCTAAGGTCCAGGCTTTGCTAGAGGAGTTCTTCGCTGGTAAGAAGGCTAGCAAGGGTATCAACCCCGACGAGGCTGTTGCTTTCGGTGCCGCTGTTCAGGCTGGTGTGCTCGCCGGTGAGGAGGGTACTGGCGATGTTGTCCTGATGGATGTCAACCCGTTGACTCTCGGTATTGAGACCACCGGTGGCGTCATGACCAAGCTGATCCCCCGTAACACCCCTATCCCCACTCGCAAGAGCCAGATCTTCTCCACCGCCGCCGACAACCAGCCCGTCGTCTTGATCCAGGTCTTCGAAGGCGAGCGATCCATGACTAAGGACAACAACCTCCTCGGCAAGTTCGAGCTGACCAACATTCCCCCGGCCCCTCGTGGTGTTCCCCAAATTGAGGTCTCCTTCGAGCTCGACGCCAACGGTATCCTCAAGGTGTCCGCTCACGACAAGGGAACTGGAAAGACCGAGACCATTACCATCACCAACGACAAGGGTCGTCTTACCCAGGAAGAAATTGACCGCATGGTCGCCGAGGCCGAGAAGTACGCCGAGGAGGACAAGGCCACGCGTGAGCGCATCGAGGCCCGAAACGCACTCGAGAACTACGCCTTCAGCCTGAAGAACCAGGTCAACGACGAGGAAGGCCTCGGTGGCAAGATCGACGATGAGGAGAAGGAGACGGTAAGTTCTGCCGCTGTCCATGCCACCCCTGGATTATATGGTACTAACGAGCACGACAGATCCTGGATGCTGTCAAGGAGACGACCGACTGGCTCGAAGAGAACGCGGCCGACGCGACCGCGGAGGATTTCGAGGAGCAGAAGGAGAAGCTCTCGAACGTCGCCTACCCCATCACTTCCAAGATGTACCAGGGAGCTGGTGGTGCTGCTGACGATGATGAGCCTATTGAACATGATGAGTTGTAGACCATGCTCTTTCCATAGAATTCTTTTATAGCATACCCCGGCGTAAATAGGACGACATTTAATGAAATGAGTGGGCGGCTCGGACAGTTCAACGGCTGATATGAACGGTATTTGTTCCACTGTTCAATCCTACGTCGTGGTGTGATGTGCGTGCAGATTTGACTTCATATAACTACTTTGTCTTAATGATGAAACGTCACGATTCACCGGCGCGGCCCTGATGTGAAGCACCCGTTGCATTTCCATTTCAAGGAATATCGTTCGCGATGACAGAGTTCCCCGTCGTCCACTTGTAATTTTGTGTTTGGCTATCGTCTCTCACCTCCTCGCTATTGCTAATGGTGTCATCGATAGTGGTAAATTCGAACCCGTACAGGCCTTGTCCTCCCCTCGTCAAGACTACAGCGGCCTGACAATGCACCCGGTGGATGATGGGTGAATAGCCAAACCGTGCAGCCATCCCACGCAGAAACAAGAACTAAAGAGCGCTTGTGTAAGCAATGGGAGATAGGGCGTTAGCTAGTGTGTTCCTCCTGTCTTGCCGGGCGTTGTTTAGTTGGGGTTATGTATGCATGGTCCTCCGAATTCTCTCCTGGGTTGACGGGTTGCGTAGATCAGCAGAAGTTACCAAGATGGAAGAAAAGCCCATGCCAACTGCGCCATCTATGATAGAGTTCTTGGCCTCTTAGGCTCTAAAGGATAGAATTTTACGGGTTGTCCTGCTGTTCGACTGTATCCATCCCCGCTGGTTACTTAACTGAGCACTAAATCTATGGCCCCCTCGCGCACATCATTCCTTCTTCTCCACCGCGCCCTCGACGGCGACGACCGGCTCGGGATCCGCGGATTCGACGTCGACGCCGCCCCGACCCCCCTCCGCCTTCCTGAGGCCGAGCTGGCGTGTGTCCCAGCCCTCGGCCTCGAGGTACGCGCGGAAGCGGGCGTCCTCGAGCGCGATGGTGTCCTGGCCGACGTGCGGGAGGCATAGCAGGGCGAGGGCGCCCGAGAGCGCGCAGAGGCTCGAGCTGACGTAGAAGGGGTACTGAGCGCTGGTGGTGCTGTCGCCGCCGGCCGCCTGGATGTACGGGAACACCCAGGTGCCGACGAAGGCGCCAATCTTGCCAACGGCCGCCGCGACCCCGTAGTACTGGCCCCTGATGCCCGTCGCGCACGTCTTGGCGGCGAGCAGCCCGATGTTGTTCCCGGGACCGAGCTCGCCGAGGGTCAGGAAGATGCCGTACACGACGGCGAACCCCCCGACGACCTCGGGTTGTGACAGTTTCGCGTATGCCCCGGCCATGACGAATCCCACGACCGCCTGCAGCGTCACACCCAGCGCCAATGTGTATCGCGGCCCCAGCCAGTCGCTGACGAAGGCGCCGAACATCGTCCCAGGGATGTAGAAGATGTTGATCATGGTGTTCCAGCCAAACACTGTGGTTAGCGGAGCGCTCTCTCCGTAGATGTTGGCGAGGATGGTGCTAGAGTAGATGCCGAAAGAGTAGGCCGAGAACTAGGGACCGTTTTAGTCCCAAGACTTGAGATACGTCTGATAGGAGGCAGTCCTTACATCATAGATGAACCAGATCAGACTAACAGTAGCCAGGCGCCAACCGTAGTATTTGAGCACAAGCCAATACGGCGTCCGGGCATGCTTCACTACAATCTCTTGGGTTAGCAATGGTCCGTTCTAGACGGTTTCGCGAGTAGTCAGGAGTTATAAGACAGATTTCGGAATCTCAATTCCCCAGGACCCCACCCGAGGAATTACTGCTTGTGGCTAGGAACACGGCGTAGGAAGTAAAGCACTGAGGTGGCTTACTGGAGTTCTTGTTGAACTCCTCCGGTTCCTTGAGTTTGAGACGCAGGACAAAGAGGATGAGTGGGAAGACCGTCCCGATGCCCAAACTCGTCCGCCAGATTGTGCTGTAATGCGTGTTATGAGCGGCTGCGGCCGCAGCGTCTGAAGGTTTAGTTGTTAGCGGTCACGCGTTTTTCCTTCTCTCTGACGACTTACACGGGACGAAAGCTCCAATCACGAAGCCCCAATCAATCATCGAGTTGGTGAAGAGGATGAACCATCTATTGCGAGTCCCCTCCTTTAATTCACCGCTCGACTCGGCACAACTCACGCTGCCGGCTGGATATTCGCCTGCAAGTCGTTTGCATAAGTTCTGCTCAGTTGACATTTAGGGTGTCCTTACCTCCAATGCCGATGCCGACCTAAGCATAAGCTTATTGAGCCTGAGTTCTCATCAAACAGATATCTATAAGACTTACAAAGAACCTCCATGCCGCCAGGATGTTAAACATACCCAGGACGTCGCCATGGTAATATGACCCAGCTGCTAGAGCCGTGAAGATGATCAAGATGACAGTAGATACAAGGAGGGAGTTGGTCCGCGACCACCTATCAGCGAGGAATCCAAATAGGAGCTGACCGACAACCTACAAGACAACACTGGTGAGTTTGAGTTTGCGCGCTGAGGTGTTAGAGAATACTTGCCGTTCCGGCAAAGGCGATGTCGGCGACATAGAGCTTGGCGGTCGAGTTCTTATAGAGGTCGCCATACTGATAAGTCAACACAGTCGTGACAGAACCGATGACCTGTTGTGAGCATGCATTAACGTCAGGGGTCAGTTTCCCAATGGATTAGAAAGCTTCAATAAAATCGCACGTTGTTGATGTAACCGTCAGAGAACAGACCAGCACCACAAGCCAAAACCGGCCATATGGCTTCCCGAAAGGGTTTCCGTTCAACTGAAGCGTCCATATCTGCTATCGGTGGCACAGTTTAACCTCGAAGAAGGTAACCTCAGATAGTACACATTCCAATGTGGAGGTGAGCAATGAGGTGCTATTTATATACCGGTAAGGTTAATCAGTCAGTGGTGACAGCGAGGGTCCACCAGGATATGAAACGTTTCTCGAGGAAGAAGAAAGGGACCACCGGATGCTAGGAAGTCTGGAGGGGGCCGTATCGAGTAATAACATGTTCTACCAGCGCTAAGTTTGTGTAATCCCTTGGTAGCAGCGTTGGCTTCCATGACATACAGACTCGGTTGCGCCTTTTTGGGGATAGCTTCTTCACAACCCATAGAAAATTCTTAGCCACAGCGCCGAGCTACTGTCCAGCAACATTGAACAGTCGAACCGTAAGCGGCAGGTAGACTGGACGGAGATAAGACACGTGTGGTTGTTCATGAGACTTTTAGAGGCTATCCCTCTTCCGAGACACGAAGCACCCCATGCCATGCCACAACTGAACTAGAACGTCGATCGATGTCCTACCTTCAACGCGCAGGTAAAACTAATTTGGAATGGCGGCAGGTCCGCGACAACCCCACACCTAGCGAATCACATGCCCCAGACTCCAGTAATAACTCGGCTCAGCTCTCTTCTACGGTACGGTATTAACCCCGGGAAATCTGTGTTCCTGTCGACGGTAAACAAATCGCCAAATTATAAATTCTCATTTCTGGCTGTTGGCTTACCCTACGTGACCCATATCCCACACAATTTTCCCCTCATATGAGCGAGAGAATACAGGTAGAGAAATCACCTATGGCTTGGACGTTGGCGAGCTACCTATGCCAAGTCGGAACGGTGCGAACGAAAAAGCTTGTCCGAAGCTTGTCTTGATCTGCTCCATTGGCGCGTCTTGGAAAACAAGACTGAAAGGTCTGATCTCTAATAGGATGCTAATTGCGTGGTAGGTGCTAATTTCTGGTTCTTGCTCCGTGCGTTCCTACTTCTTTCAAATATGATCAAGGCTAGCGGCCTTTTTCCAGAGAAGCCCGGCTTCCGAATGTCGCCAAGTTGACGCTTGATTTCAAGCAGAGTGCCAAGCCTAATGTTCCGTCTTCGAGTTCCAATGTCCAATCCAGGCATTAGGGCACGCGATCGTTGGTCAATTTTGCCCTGCGACACTTCAGAGAGGCACGCATTGATTACATCCTTCCTCGGAATTTGATTCATCATCGGCTTGTACTTATCGTGGGGCTTTCCAGGAGATACTTTTCCAAATTTCTGACATATACCGTCTGTTGATTTGAATCAGACGACTTGGGCTATATGGACCTCATTACGACCTTTGGAAGAGCACATGCGCATCAATAAGGGCGAATAGGTAACGCAATGGGGCTTGCATCCCCTCGACCGATACCTAAGGCTCTGGCCTCACTCCCCCCTGAATGATACTAAGGAAACAGTACCTACCTACGTGGGTAGGTATCTTTGCCGTGTAGGATCGAAGTAGAGCGAACAGGCAGGGCAAAGGCATAGGACGGCTTCTTCAAACCTCGATGCAGGCATGCCTATCAAAGCATTCAACGATTCTATGATATACTGGAGTAGGAAGATACCTGCTGCCATCACATTTCGATGACGGGTTCGCATGGCTCCACGGTGACCACATCCATCGTCGTTACCGAACAAGGTATCTTCGGGCGACTTTCTTGTCAACAGACTGTAAATATCGCGAAACAAGATCGGCGGCGACTGTACCCCACACGCTATTGTTATCTAGGCAAATTATTGCCTTTCCAAGGCATTTATGCCATGGCTACCCTCATTACATGATACTTGGTCTCCTAGATCCGGACTCATCTACACATCAATTCGCGCTATTGAGTCTGGTAGAGCGCCGCCTGCCAACCTCGGGAACAGGTTGGGTAGGTTCCTTGACGTCCACCTTTTGCTTCTTGACATTCTGTTTGCTTGCCGGAGCGGACTGTTCTTGTTCTTTCTTGACCGCTTTCGACTCTGATGTTTTGGCTCTCTTGGCTGGTCGTCCCTCATCCTTAGGATTCCCAGCTGCTTCTTTCCCGCTTTTCACTTCGAAGAACCGACTTTCCGACCCCTTGCCAGAGGCATTGCCCTCTTCCTTGACACCGTCGATAGTCGTGCGCCCTTTCTTCTTCTGCAAGTTAGGAACTACGCAGCTCGTGCGACCACCGACGGTGATGAAGGTGAAACTTTCGCCGTTCGGCAATGTGGTTACGGCGCCTTTCTTTCCCTTACCCCATCTATGCTTGAACAGCCAATCCTCGGGGAATTCATCCGAGTCCCCAAGCTTCTCGACTGCGGTATCACAGACATACCGGATGGCCTTGTACAGTGTAGCGATGTCGGAGTCGTCGAAGTCATCGCAGTACTGTTCCGGATGGAGTTTCGCCTGATACATGATCTCGTCTCCTACCCAGTTCCCTATGCCGCTGATGACCGCCTGGTCCAGTAAGAGTGCCTTTATGGGCACATGCCTGCTTGTCATCTTCTGTCGCAGATACTCTTCGGTGAATACATCCTTGTCGACGACGGGATCCGGCCCGTTCTCGACGAGAGGTGAATGCTTCCGGATCTCTTCGGCGGGACAGTCAACGAGCCGGACGCGCCCGAAGCGCCTCGCATCCGTGAAGGCCACCTCGACCTTGGGCGTACTGTCCGTCTCTAGCTGAAACTTCCAGTACTTGGGGGGCCACTGGTTCCTGTCCCCTTTCGACTTCTCCTCGTAGCGGTTGTACGTCGTCTGCTGGCCTCTGATGTGGACCCATCCGGTCATGCCGCAGTGTATTACCGGATGCGGCGGCTTGTCCAGGAGGAACCAGAAGTATTTGCCTTGGTTTCCGGCTCCAATCACCGTCTTGCCAGTCAGAGCTCTCTGGAACTCAGGACCGCTTGTCCCAACTTTGCCGAAGATGCTGCTGTCATCGGGTGCCAGGACCTTGCTGATTTTCTTGCCAACAAGGTGAAGCTGCAGAAAGTGGGTAAGCCGTGCAACTTGAGCGTTGATACCTAATTAGCTCTGTTTTATTGAAGATGGCAGTATGGAATCCTTACCTTCGGCGATCTCGGGCATGGTGATAGATATGACAGACTATCAGACACCTGAAATGGTAAGAAAACCGGCTGAGGTTAAAGGAATCAAAGAAAACAATAGGTATCTAGGTATCTAGGTATCTCAAGAGGCAAATTTGCTTATGCACCAAGTCAGTTTCGTGGGAGGTTGATCCAGAGAGAGTGAGTTCTCGAATTAATAAGTGTGAAGTATGAGTAAAGTCGTCTTTCTTACGACGCGCGCCCTTTCCCTGACCGCGTCTGGGGCACAGGTACTCTGTAGATCTTTAATTTTAGGCTAATTTTAGGCTACCATTGAGTGGTTGCCCTTTCAGCTGAGGTCTGGACTCCCTTGGACGAAACCAAACAACCACCATAAGCCTTAGAGGGCTTTACCTTGACAAGTGGCCAACTAAAAATGATAGCTCTACAGCTGTTAATCACCTCAATGCTACATGTAGAGTCAGGTTCCAGCTGACATAAAATCGTCTCAGGCGTGGCCAATGCTTTTTCAGGATTACCCCCACACAACATTTTCCGGCGATAGTCCTTTTGACTTCTCACCTTCAGCCACAAGTCTCTCGGAGGTTCGCAAAGCACTAACGCCAACCTTAAAGATGGTTTCATCAATGAAAATATCGCCGTAGTGCCTTTAAATTCTGGTTGGTCGGGGCCTGCAGAAGCTACAATTTTTTTCTGGGCCCCTCCATCCCGCCAGAACAAAATTTCGTTTCACTGTCACAACACCGCCAGAAAAACTGGAAAAACTGCCCGGAGTCTCATTTAGCCTGCTAATGGCTCCCCTCTCAGCCTTTACGATGGAGCTCAGGTAGACCTTGTCCAGGTTGTTTCCTTTTCATCTCCCTGAGAACCCCAGGAGAATTGAAGCTGGAAATATCACACGTTCCTGTTTCGTTTCCTCTTCCTAAGTCTCGGTCTCAGTTGTATCGAGGAAGTTTCACGACATTTCGCATAAGCTCGGCATTGACTAGTGACGTCGGCTCAATTATCAATCGACCGCAATCGGAGCAAATAGAATTTGCGCCGAGGAAAACTGAACCTTCGATCTCGACGAGCTATACGAAACACTCGAAAATCCTACCAACACCGCCCACGGCACCAATTATAAACTTGCGAATTCTTTGTTGTTTCGGTCCCCGGCGGGGCTTGCTACTGAGAACAACGCATCACTTTTCACCCTCACCAACAGGCGACTTTCTAGCCCAATTGATTCTTGTTTCCAACCACTGCAAGGTTTCACGTCCGAATATTTCTAACCCATATCGCCAATATGGTGAGAAACATCGTCATTCTCTCGGGCAATTCCCACCCCACCCTCACCGACAGCATCTGTAATATGCTGGGTGTGCCTGCGTGCAACCGGACCCTGAGCAAATTCTCCGTCGGAGAGACGCGTTGTGAGATCAAGGACTCCGTACGAGGCAAGGACGTATTCATTATTCAGTCTGGCGGCGGGAAGGTTAACGATCAGCTTATGGAACTATGTATAAGTATGTGTGACACGACCGGGATCTGTTCAGCGAGGCCGAGTACTGACCTTGATCGTTAGTGATTTCGGCATGCAAAACAGGTTCCGCAAAGAGAGTCACCGCTGTACTCCCTCTATTCCCCTACTCGCGTCAACCGGATCTGCCATACAACAAGATTGGCGCACCCTTATCCAAACCTCCGTCCGAAGTACCCAGAGACAAATACACCTTCGAGAGCGTACCAGCTACGCCGGCGCCCGGTATTGCCAAGAGCGCGAGCTTCACCCATCAGGACCTCGCCAAGGTGTTGAGCAAGACGTCACTTGCAAACGGCTCCGCGGCTCCGCGCGCCAATGGCGAAAGCTACTTCGCCAATGGGGAGACAAGCGCCGGTTATGTTCATCAAAATCCGGGTTCTTCCAATGCTGGGAATTTTACCACGCATGACTACGAAAACCCAAAAAGCCTGCTACCAACGTTTCAGGGTCAGCCTGGGTACAAGCGATGGGTCGCGCAGGCTGGAACCTTGGTAGCGGATCTGGTAACCTGTGCCGGGGCAGACCAGTAAGTCTCCGACCAAACTCCGATCTGTTCCCCCGGCTCGCTCGCTGGATGGCCCAGCTGTGAGCCGTTCCAGAGGGCCGACCTTCAGTCTGAACCGACTCCGGAAGAAGGCCGCTAATAAGCTCTGCAGCGTAGTTGCGTTGGATCTTCATGATCCCCAATACCAAGGGTTCTTCGACATCCCGATGGACAACCTGTACGGCAGGCCCTTGTTGAAGCGATACATCCAGCAGAACATTCCCGACTATAAGGAAGCCGTGATTGTGAGCCCGGATGCAGGCGGCGCCAAGCGAGCCACCGCCATCGCTGATAGCCTCGGGATGGAGTTCGCCCTAATTCACAAGGTAAGGGCAGACGTGCCTGATCATGTCTTCAAACTCACCCAATCAAACAGGAACGCCGGCCGACGAGGATCACGGATCGCCAAAACGCAACCATGATGCTTGTAGGCAATGTTGCAGGACGGGTCTGCATTCTTATCGACGACCTCGCAGACACGGCCAACACGATTACACGGGCTGCCAAGCTGCTACGGAAGGAGGGCGCCACGACTATCTACGCCCTCATCACTCACGGGGTTCTAAGTGGAGATGCGCTCTCGCGTGTCAACGCATCTGCCCTGGACAAAGTGGTGGTAACCAATTCGGTGCCCCAAGACGAGCACAAAAGGCTGTGCCCGAAGCTGGAGGTCCTAGACGTTGCCCCGATTTTCGCCGAGGCCATCCGCCGTATTCATCATGGTGAATCGATCAGTGTGCTATTCCAGTACGATTAGACGGGGTCGGGGGCGGCAAGACCGACCGATCAGACCTTTCCGTCCAAAATCCCTAGCGAAAAAGCTTCTTAACTCTTCTCGAAGAGAATGCTAAGGTTGTTTGGGGACTAAGACGGATTTCCAGCTGCCAACAGTGGCTGGACTACCTGCGGACAGAATGCGTGCATGATGATGCTTCTACTCTCATTTCAGAGGGGATGATGTTTAGGTTCGAGCTTTCGCTAGTGGTCCCTAGATTCCGGCAATGGGAGGGAGGGGAACGACCCCTTCCATCTCGTAAGTATCATTTATCTGGTCATCGGCGATACTGTGCAGAAAAATGTATCAGGTAAGGCTTCTCTACCTAGTCCACCGCAGTCTTGGCAAGCCCTTTAGACTTGGGCGGGCAATTGGTAGAAGCACTAGAAGAAACACGATATCTCATAGAGAAGGACGCTAGACGGGGAATAAGCAAGTGGCCAACCACGAATCCGCTCGATAGTGCAACTGCTAGACGTCGGTCGTGGCTATCTAGCCTGACTTCATGCGGATCCCGAGATGACCGTTGAGTTAGATTGCTTTCCCCATGTGCTTGCACAACAAAGAACAGCATCAAACACAGGTCGCTCCTTTTGTAGCTCAGCCTTCTCGGGATTACGAGACAAACAGCGTCCGTGGAAGATAGCGTACGTTGGCGAGTTACATATTAGCATTGAGAAGGAAGACTAGGCTATGCATATGAACAAACCTACCTAACCGGGGAACTAAATGGAATACCACTTGACCCCATATGATTTCACTTCTTGATGATTGGTGTGTAGAGTAACAGGGAAAGTGAGCGGTATACTTCTCTCTAGAAGTTCCGCTTACCTGCATATGATTCGCTGTAGACACTGGAAGTGCTACATGTAGATAGGTTATATGGATACTCCGTTAAAAGGGGAAGCATGTGATCCTCTCCGCAAAATACAGGCACGTACTACTTAACTGTGGACAATGGGGTTCAATTGGCGGGGATTGTACTTGGCGTCGATGTACTTTTTGTCACTTGATGGCTGTGAGCACCTGGGGTATCGGACAAGGGGGGGTGTGATGCTTCGGGCATTCAACCGATAGTGGACCTCGGCATGTGCAACATTCACTAGCCACTTTGTCTATATGCCCATTCGACTGCGAGCGTTTAAATTAAAGTCATTACAGTAGGAGAGGTTCTGCTCCCCACTCTCCCCGTATGTCCTTCTCCATGTATCTGCATATCCCCCTACCTACGTACTGGTATGTACGTTCCTTCCCCTTCCACCCTCAAACCGAGGTCGAATCCTTCTATACCCGCCCTTCCCTTTCCAATTACGTCTGAAGACCCGAAGGTGAATAAAAAAGATCGCTGACCTCAAGCTTCTCTCCTCAAGAGAGGTCTTGCGTGATCGCGCGCTAGCTTCTACAAGTTACAGCCTTCCTCCACCTAACTAAGCATCGTCGTCATCCCCGGGCCGGAACCTCACATGACCGAGTTGTCCAGCTAATAAGAACCCACCACCGACCGAATGGTAGCATCAGCGCAAACCCGACAGCCGCACCATCGCGTTTCGACATTTACCCAAGTGTAAAGAAGAAGAAGCGCAAAGCAACAACAGCGCGGGTGAGGAAGAAAAGGGAAAGAGACAAACTAGAGAGAAACAGCTAGAGCGCGAGAGACAAATAAAGAAAGCGGTAAACATGGTCGCCGACGCACTCATATACCACCCGACGGTGACGCACTACCTCAAGTTCGTGGCGACGACGGTGGGCCGCGACAAGGTGCTGCGCACCCTGCAGTACCTGGCGCGCTTCTACGCGTGGTACCTGCTGCGGACGAACGGGACCAAGGCCGAGATCGCACCCTTCGACGCCGTCAAGCGCCAGTTCGGGCTCACGCGCAAGCTGCTGCGCGCCGGCAAGAACATCGAGCACCTCAAGGCGGCGGCCGCCGCCGCCGACGCGCCCCCGAAGTCCGGGGACGCCGTGCTGAGGTACGCCACCATCGGCCGCCAGCTCGGGTACGCGGGATACCTGACCCTCGACACCGCCACGCTGCCCGACGCCGTCGGCTTCCGCCCGTGGAGCCGCGCCAAGCAGGCCTCCAGGGAGGCCTTCCGCTTCTGGGCCATGGGCCTCCTGTGCAGCGTCGTCGCCCAGACGTATACCCTGTACCGGCTGCGGGAGCGCGAGGCCAAGGTCGACAGGAAGGAGGGCGAGGGCGTCGTGGAGAGCAAGAAGATCGCCATGTGAGTTTTTTCCGTACCTGCCCTAATATTTTTTTTTTCTGTTCAGCCATAGGCTTTCTGCTTTTGAATTTGGTGTTCTTGTCGCCAGAGGCCCCCGGGGGGAGTCGGTGTGGATGTCAGTGGGCTAACATTGAAAACAAACAGGGAGCGGAAAGCCAGCCAGCTCCAGCTCCTCTCGGATCTCTGCGACTTGACCATCCCCTCCTCGGCCCTGGGATGGGTCACGCTCGACGACGGGATCGTCGGTCTGGCGGGTACCGTGAGCAGTTTGATCGGCGTCTACACGCAGTGGAAGAAGACTGCATAAGACGGGAAGGAAAGGGGAGTGAGTGATGTTACAGGGCCTGTCTCGCTCGGAGCAGGATGGCAGGTGAGAGTAGGGAAGGGGAGGCCGGCTCGTCGTTGAGTCTGGTTCGTAGCAAGCTGGGGTTTGCAGGGGCTGCGGCCTTCGCGGGTGGGGAATTGTGGTGTATCTTAGCATACGGAGGCCGGGATGTCTTGGGAAGCTTTCCATGTGGTCTGTTGGATTCCACAGAAGTCAAGGCAGAGTGATGTTGTTCGGGGAATACGCCCGTCCTCTCTAGGCCATACTCATGCGTAAGTAGGCGGACACGATATCAAGCCTTATTTCCTTATTGTTTAATAAATGACCCGAATTATCGTCAAGGCCGGCTCGGTTTTCGGACTGTGTCTTCTATACCGAGATTATGAGCGCTTGTCTAAGTAACTTTGTAGACATTTTTGTCTGTGGCTCACCAAAAACACGCTTCGTCAAACTCTCTTTCAAAAGTCTCACCAGTAGTGTTCCAAGTATTATATATATTTCGTGGAACTGTAAAGGCGATGTTGCCTCGACAGGACAACGAACAGAGCAATAGCAACACCCACTAAAAGCTTGGACACGGCCTATCGTCTCGGGATCCGCCCCTATTCGGCCTCCTTTCAGCCCGTATTCAGCCCCCCTTTTCCCAGACACGACCTCCAACCTACCCACCCCAACGGAGTGTGCACCCAGCCTATGGACTCCAGGAGCTCGTAGGAGTGGCGTTGGACGGACTGCTATGCCACTGCTAACCACGGACAGAGCGCCGGTCGTGTTAGACTGGGTCAATGACGATGTCGGCAGGGGCCTCCTTATATCAACCAGGGCGTGGGCCCCGCTTTAAAGAGTCGTGGTATTTCACGGAGAGGTTTTAACTAGCTTCGATCTCTCCTCCTGGTGCTGCCATACGTGCCTGCGGCGCTCCAGCTAAACCCAAGAGCAGACGCGATGAGTGTCCACCTCCGCGATGCATGTGGACCGCTCTCTGACCGTATGCCTAACCCCTTTTTTTGATCACCCCTCACCGCCGTTTCTACCCGTGCTCATTATTGAGTAGAGCAGTGGTGCGCTTTCTAGGTATTATCTTGTATTAGAACGGACCGCTTTTGCAGCTGCGGAGCTATGGCCAACCAAGATGCTCGCTTCTTTGTGCAGACCTTTAGTATAATAATCCAGGGTTCCTTTGCTGCGCGCCTTATACACTTTAATGCTTGCAATAAGGGGTTGGTTTCCAGGACCATGCCATTGCTTGAGGCCGGGCTTGCTAACTTAATACTTATATTTCCTGAAACTGTATCCGAGCCTCTCGTTTCTGGGCGTGAAATCCCAGTTGATCTCCGCGAGGGTATAGTTGCACCTGTCCATCTCTTCGCTGACGACGTCGACGGTCTGGGCCAGCTTGTCGGGATCGCCATTGGCCGCCGCCAGCAGGTTGATCTTCCTCGTGAAGTTCAGCAGCAGCTGCACTTCGGTCTCCACGTGCAGGACATAGTCTATTTCCTCGGTCCATTGACGACGGCGCCGCCACAGCGTGGACGGTAATCTGCACATCATGCTGAAGGGCAGGGCGACCTGCGCCGCGGGCTTCGCTTTCTCCCCTTCCAGCTTGAGAAGCGGGATGCGGGCGTATGCCACTCTCTGTGCGAAGGGCGGGTTGCCCGGCGAGTAGTAGATAGCATCGTCACCCTCGCGCGTCCAGTAGCGTATAGGTTTACTTTGTAATTCCGGGGGTTCCCCTTGCTTCGATTGATACAACCGACGGAGCTTGCGACAGACCCACTTTGAGTATCTCTGCCGGCCGTCTTGCTCGGAAGAGACTGCCCCCTCTGCCTCGACCTGGACGTCGCTCGTTCGAGTCTTATCCTCGCAGTCGACTAGATCCACCTGCTCTATGATGATGCGCTTCGGTGCCCCGTCCGGACCTTCCGCCATGAACCACAGTGGCCCTATAACTCGCTGCCTGCGAGCTAGCGACTTCGCACCAAACTGGTTCCTGGGGGGTTGCCTATCCCAGGACGTGATCTTCGGTGCATAAGGGAGGTGGGTGGGAATACGTATATCCGGATCCTCTTCCACGACATCTCTCAACGGAGGTACGTGAAGCCCGTCTCGCAGGCCCTTTACGAGCAACTGAGCTCCCAAAGCAGCGGCCGCGTCTTGGAGTTGCTGGACGGTGCAGCCTTCCGGGATGTACTCGGAGTCATTATCCCATTTTAGGATTTGCCTCGCTAAGATCATGCCGCGATCGAACTGCTTGTCGTCGAGTGTTTGCAACGAGACGCCGGTTTTATCCGCCGTGTCGAGCAAGGTACGATGTAAGGGAGCGGCTCCGCGGTAGTATGGGAGCAGTGACGGATGCACGTTGAGTCCGCCATACTTGGCAGCGTGCAGAAGCCGCGGCGGTACGAAGAGCCCGAATGACACGGCTACGATGAGATTCGTGGCATCGGGCATATTCCATCCCGTGAAGGTATCCCGCTCATGAATCGGCAAGCCCAGCTCCGTCGCAAGCGCCTTGAGGGGCGGCTCACGGATTTCCTTGAGCCCCCTACCAGTAGGCTTTCCCGGCCGGACGACAACGTCAATCGATTGGATGAGGTCCGAGTTCTTCCTTTTCTCTTCATTCAGAGCTTTGAGAGAGGCGCCACTGAAGTCGTCCGAGCCGCAGAAGAGAATCCGCAGGGGATCAGATACCTTGGTCGTGCTGTAGGCGCGGTGAAGGCGATGGCCGCTAGGCAATGGGAATGCACTCATTCGAAATTCCCAACATCTCCATGACGGCGCCCGGAGTATCTGACTTGCACGCCGCAACATGGCAGTGGCTTAAAGTTGTTATAAAGAGGTTGATGATGGGAGTGAGTTTGCCTAGTTGCTTCTTGATATCCACTCCATCGTGCTCCGATTAAGATTCACTTAGTAAGAGCCCGACCTCTGCTGGACTGGCCGCAGTTACAAAATACCAGCAATCTAATTTACCCCAAGAGGAGAGATAGACCCTGGAAAGTATCGTGAGGCGTTCGATAGTGTTCCTCCCTGAGATGTTGTGAAATCCAAGCGTAGCATACGAAGTACTAAGTACCTACCCTAGTAAAACGGAGCGGAAGCACAGACCACTACTGGCACCGCTACTGCGGCTACGTATTGACGTTGAGTGACTCCATGACAAGCCTCATTACAGTCCATTGATAAAGCTAAACTTTCCAAATCGATTGTTCTATCTCGGCGTTTGACGGACAAGCTAATCATTGGAGACAGGAGCTGGGAAACCTTGCCCAGGGACCTAGGGCGCAGCGACTCGCCGTTGTTAGGTCCCGGGGCCACTAGAATTCGAGGCTCCCCTCTTTGATACTGCAGCGTATAATTCCATGTCGTATCGACGACCACTTCCTCCCATACGTACGTGCACTAAGCTCGGGCTGTGTCCGATAGCAAACTTTGTATCCCGCATCGGTTTTCAGCATATGACCTTGCCAGACGTGTACCGGTTATACGACATACGCGTTAGTCCACAACATCCACGGTCGGGCCGCCCCGTATGACATACATAGGTAAGGGATGTGTGCATGACAAGCTGCAGCGATCGTATCGGAAATAACCCACTCGCCCAAAGGATCCGAAGCTTTGCAGGGTGCATCCTGTGTGCTACATCTCGGATGTAACTCGGTTGCGATGCCCAACAATTGACTGCGGGATCTGATACGGTTCTTGCATTCGGTAGCTAGGCTCTGGGGTTGTGGATATATAGAACGAAATAAACATCACCCCTCTCTCACCACGGCACCGTGCCACGCTTCCCATAACTTTTCGTACTGTTGCGGTATGATTAGCCATACCTCATTATGTCGCTCGTAAACATAGAACCGGAAAGACTCTCGAACATCGAAGACAAGGTAATCGTCGTGCTAGGTACGGTTATCCTCGCCTTTACGTTGCTCTTCCGTCGCTGCTGCTTTACCGTGGACGCCGCCACTTACACTGAGCTAATTAGCCCGTCCCCTGGAGCAACGACAGGCATAGGAGCTGCCGTAATCTGGCAACTCGCAGGTCAGCCAGCCAGCCAGCCAGCCACTACCTCCCCCCCTTCCCTGTCACTCAATGCACATACACGCTCACTCACAACAGAACCTAACATCAAGGCAACTTCCCTTAAATCAGATATTGGGGCAAAAGTACTATGCGGCGACGTAGCCGAGCCGCCGAGCCGTCGACCCGGACGCGCGCTTCGTAGGGACGGACGCGACGTCCTACGGTTCCGCGCTGGGACCTCTTCAAGACGGCGCTGAGGCCACAGGGGCGCGTCGACCACGCTGTAAACAGCACGGGAATAGCGAGGCCGGGCGAGGAGGGGCGGCTGTTCGACACCGTCACCGCATCCCCGTCCTCGCCCATCGAGGAAAAGCAGTCGACGCGGGCCCTCGACGTGAGCCTGAGGGGCGCGCTCTTCGTCACGCGCGAGAGCCTGGTGGCCGCCAAGTGGAGGAAGGGTTCGTGGAAGGGAAGGGGAAACGCATGACGACGACGCCTCGATCCTGCTCGTGGGCTCCGGCAACGGGCATCGCCGGGTTCGCGGGCCCCGTATAGTACTGTGCCAGCAAGCACGGGCTCCTGGGGCTGCTCCGGGGTGTGCGGAGTACTCTGTCGGCCACCGGGGGCGGCGTCGGCATCAGGATGAACTTCGTGGTACCGAGTGTTACGAGTGAGTTGACCGGCCATCCAGTAGTGGGGTAGAGGGCTTCCGGGGGTTGCATGAAAGCCGAAGGGTCTGGGAAAGGGGGTGAGAGTTGGGGGGTGGGGGGTTGAGTTTTCCGCCGTTACTCAGCTTACGGCTAGCCTGGTTGGCTGGCAGGCAGGGACGCAGATGATATCCAAGTTCCTCGACACCTTCGCGTCGCGCGGCCTCATGTGCAACAAGCCCGAGGACGTCTCGAGCGCCATCACGCAAGCGCTCGCGTCGCGGGCGGACGGGGGGAGGCGCACTACGTCGTGGGCTCCAAGACGAGGCGCTGCGCGCGCAGTGGCTCGGCGACGATGTTTACAAGGAATGGTGGCGGTGCAGGATGTGCTTGCCGACGTAAGTTTTACCCGCCGCCGTCGCTGCTTCGCACTGCTAACGCGCCCTGCAGATAACTAGGCGTAAATCACAGGTATAGTGGGCGAATCATGTATGCTTGGGGCGTTCGAGGGGCTCTGGACTAACTAGGGGAGTATTACACCACAAATCATGGATAGCAATTCAATAGGGTATCAATAATACTGAGCTCCACAAGGCGTATGGGAAAGAGGATCACTCGACAAAATGTAACAGAATCGCACATCAAAGCACAATCGTCAGAAGCCCGGTGGGGCCTGGTGCAGCGGCTGATACATCGGCTGGTGCGGCGGCTGCTCCTCCCTGCTCCCGTCCTCTCGCAATATGATGCACGGCCGTCTCGCTACGATCCCGAAGGCCGTGCTAGCCTGCGCCGCCGGGTCGCTCGGGTCAAGCTGCTCCTGATCGCTCATCGAGAGGGCCCTCAGGATATGCTTGTCGACGCGATCAAGCTCCGGGTCCGCGTGTTCGCCGCGGAGGTAGGCGGCGATCTGGCGCGCGGGCATCTGGGCCGCGCGCGTGAGCCGGTTGATGGCCGTCCTGATGCCCTTGTTGTTCTCCTTCTGCCACCTGCGGTACGACGGTATGGTGTCCATCTTGTGCATGGGGGTGGGCTCGTGGTTGTGCTCGGCCTGCAGGACCTCCATGAACCAAAGATCGCCCTCGCGCTTGAGGCGGCGGATGGCCACGCGCCAGCCGCACCCTGTCTTCGTTGACTCGCGCTTGCGCTGCCCCGTTCCCTTGGACTGGAACTCGCGGCCGCCGCGGTCGCAGGCGAAGTCCTTGCGGATGACGGGGCCGTCTGGGTCGTACGTGCCGTTGGAGTGCTTCTCCCGGACGCCGCGCATCTGGCTCACGCCGTAGCCGCTCGTGAAGCAGTGCAGCTGCAGCGCAAAGATGGCGTCCTCGATGTTGGTGTACGGCCCGCGATGCAGCGGCGCCGGGGGCTGGGGAGGGTTCCGCGCGAGCGTCCCAGGCGACGGGGAACGACGACGCGGGCGGGTCTTCGAGCCCTTCGGCCTGCCTCTAGGCTTCCCCGACGGCGTCAGCGTCTGGCCCGGGTTCTGGATCTCCGTCTGAATCTGGGTCGTCGGTTGCTGGTTCGGCTGCGTCGGCGTGCCTGTCTGATCCGGCTGGATCACAGGCTGGGAGGGCTCGCTGAGGGTCGCCGGCGGGGCTGGGTTCTGCTGCCGCAGCGCGCTGTCTAGGGAGATCTGGGCATGCGGATGGGGTTGTGGATGTGCGTGTGGATGCTGGTGTGGATGCGGAAGCGAGTGTGGCTGTGATTGCGGGTGACTAATCTGCGCATAAGAAAACGTATTATATTGCGCAGCGGCGTAGGGATCATATTGTTGTGAGGCCATCGTATGGAATTAGGCCGTACGTATACCGAGTTGTGGGTTGAGAGATCAGTAATCGAGAAGCTCAACCAGACGTTACGAGATATCTGAGGTACGAGGTAAGCTTGCGATAAGAAGATATATACCTACAACTGCATGTATGTTGCCTAAATCAACCTAGGTAGGTGCATATACTGTGTACATATCTATCATTGACACTGTTGCTCTTTAGCAACCCTTCTATAACTCTTTCGTATCTGTTTTATGTCAGTGCTGCATCATTTCTCGCCAATACCATGCGTTACCTTTTATCCGATTTTTTACGAAGTTCACAGTCGTTGGGGGCTGTCTGGCGAGTACTCATTAATTTCATACCCCGTAATCTAGATGTTTCGTAATCCGGGGACGTTTCGTTAGGGGGGGGGCCAACTTTCTCTGCGAATCCCCTACGGTGATATATTCAAAAGAGTTCTTCGTATATGTCAGGGGATACGTGTCGTGTTCCCCGAGTTCCTCTACCCCGCTAATAGTGTAATGTCCAGAATTGGTCAAATAGATTCCCAAGATGCATGAATTGCAGAGGTAAGCCACTCTCATAGCAATAGCAGTACGACGGTATGTCGGGCTTAGCTAAGTGTATATACCATCCACGTATCTCGCTCAGTGGCTATGGAGCTACCAACACTCCAAAACTGATGCAATGACCGTTATCCGATGCTTCCAACTTCCTCTGGATCTCATCGCCTTAGGATGTCGCTATAACGAAAGTATTCCCCGACCCGGCAGACGCAGCGTGCGGTTATGGCCATGTCGTCGCCCCTTACTCGATACTCATACGCATAAGGCCGTCATTAGTGTCGACCATGCCCTGGAACCCAACACGGCCCTTGGGGCCGTTGACCGCTCTACCACCGTTGTTCCCGGCAGAGTTTCCACTGTCGCTGGGTGTCGCCGAATGCTTGTCTCCGCCGTGATTGCTTCCCGGCCGGGAGCCCCAAGGTGCCATGTCTCTTTGCATGGGGCTCTGCATGATGGGAGAATTATGAACACTCATGCCGGGGCTTACTGCCCGTCGCTTGAAGCTGACTGGATCGAAGTCATCGTCTCTCCGGCGCTTATTGTTGATACGCCGGGTGATCTCCGCTGCAGTGGGTGGAATACCCCCCTGCGATCCAAAGCCGGGCGTCGTTTGCTGAGGCATGTCAGATCTCTGGTTTTCAGTCCCATTTCCGCCGAGAGTAAAACCGGCCCCGGGACCCCAGACACTCGTGTTAGCAGATCCTGCTGATAGAGAGGGCGAGTCCATGTTAACGTCTTCGCTTATACCCGATGAAGAACCCCTCGGCAGGAAAGCTGGAGGTGGGGGTGTCACCCTGGCACCATTTATACTGCTAGTCTCAGAAAAGGTATCCCAAAAGTTCTTTCCTTTTGAGTTCATGAATGCTTGCTTTTTAAAGCTACTGGATAAACCCGAATCAGTCATCATGTCGTCTTCGGTTACGTCGTCAAGCCCTTCTCGGGTAGTGTTTAGATTCGGTGATGCCGTCGATGTCTGCGGTATGTCCAGTGGAGGCGGAGCGGTTCCCGTCGGTGCCGCTGGCGTTGTCGGGGCAGCTGGAGGCACACGAGGCTCAAGATTTATATCACTTTCGCGAACTTGACGGATAACCTCGGCTTCCCGTTGAACTTCGGAGTCGACAGGCATGCTCTCCTCGGCAAGAGCGGCGCGGATGCGTGCGAAGCCCTTGGTTTTCGGCTTCATCGAGGATTAACGGTGACCTCTCCTGCAATGAAGGGTTACTTGGGCTTACCAAAAGATTCCCCCTCCTCGTCACCACCCTCTTGACGACTCCACGCTGGCCATCCTTGCCCGAGGCGGACAAGATATCGCCGGCGTCCATGCCCTTTTCCTCTGCCTCAGTACTTGATATGCGTAATTGGTTTGCTGCCCAACTTATGCTTTCCCTGCGCGGTTGGGGGATCGCAGCGTCTCGCTTCTCCTTGACCACGTTATTTGGGGGGGACTTGGAAAGCGTAGCTGGGGTGGCGGACTTGAAACCCAAGCCTAACAGACCACGCAACTTTCTTTTGGATTGTCTCCTCGGTCGCGATCGAAAGTTCGACAGACTACTTACGGCAGGCGACGAGTCGGGCAACCACGGAACCACGCTGTTACCCCGACCGATTGTTTGGTTGCCGAGCTGCGAGTTACTCCTGGCAACATGCGGCGTGCTCATAATGGCATCTTCCATATCGTCGTCCATGAGGTTCTCACCATCGGAGCTCGACGAAGAATCGGAGCCTACCATATTATTCGCACTGCCGACAGAGCCAGAAAGGTTGCTGCGTTCTCGGACGCCCATCATAGACCACAGCGAGTTGGATGACTGCTCGGCACCATACTCCCCACTCCCTCTACCGGGAATATTCATCGCCCTGCCACCGATCGTCGGTGACGAATCAGGAGACGACTGCTCAGCAAGCGTCGAGTGATGGAGACTCGTAGCCGCTCGAGAGAAGTCTAACCCTCGAGAGCGACGGGGGAGGATGTTTGTGGGCGAGGCGTAGATCTGGGAATGATCGAGTTTGGGAGACAAAGGGGTCGGAGTCATGGCGTGTCTGAGATGATGAGCCGACACAGCGGGAGTATCGGCAGCCGGGATGGGCGAGGTCTGGTCTCGCTGGGGCATCTGCAGCGAAAGGTTCATGCCACTTGCACGGAATAGAGAGTCGGGACGATGGGGCGTGACAGGCGGGTCGATATCTCTATCTTGGTTATTGTTATTGCTGTTGCTATTGTTGACGATAACATGGGGCAAGGAACTGTCGTCTTTGGAAGTGCATCTCGCAGCCTCGATTATACGCGGGGAGGGCGACAGTTGAGTTCCACCACCGTCAGATAGACTTCTCGATTTCTCCGTAAGTTTCCTAGGAGTGGCTACGGTACCACCTCCCAGTCCACCTCCACCTCCTCTCCCAGCCGCGTTGATCCCTCCTGCCTCAACACGTATGTCGTCCATAATGACTACCGCGGCATAGCTGACTCGATGTGACCCATGACACTATCAAATGCCGAATTGAAGCAAGACGCTTCTTTTCGACTGTTCGCGGAGGTCGCCTCCTTCCAGGTTCAGTCAGATAGGCTTTCCAGGTTGGTGTATGATATAGCCTTATCTAGGGGTCGAGACGCGGGTTAACTTCGCTATCACGTCTCAGGCGATCGGATCTGAGTCGTTACTCGGTGAATGAACAGTCCAACGCGACGGAGATGGTAGAAAATGTCAAGATAAGGTTGAAAGCCGCGAAAATTGGAACACGAGGAGAACCCTCTATACGTAAGATGACTACAGCGTCGGTGACAGAAAGCAGAAAGTTCAAAAAGGTAATGTGTTAGCCAGGAGCTCCAGGTGCGAAGATCAGCAGATAAGGTAAAGGGACAAATGAACGCGCGACAACTCCACCGTCACATTCTCCAGCGGAGAAAAGTGATCGTGACGTCGCGCTCTCCCAGGGATTTACTGTATGTACATTGGTAGCGCTAATCTGTTTTTGACTGCCACTAACCATCTCGCATGTACTAAAGTACAGATCCTAGCGCCTATCCACCTGCCCTAGTCCTCTGACGTGCCACCAACCTCAATGTTAATCCCCGCCGTCCTGGCGCTAAGCACGCAAATCATTAAAGCACCCGCGTATCCTTACCGGTTTAGAATTACATGCAGAAAGTTAACTGGATTTGTCCTATTTCCTACGTTATATGACTATATATAGCAATATAACTTTTTATGTCAAAGCTGTATCCTATGCACTTAATTGAAAAGAGCATAAGGCTTTTAAGGAATCTATAACGGGCATTAATAGTCAGAGGAAAACCTACAGAGCTGAGATGGTGTCAAGGTCCCCCCTCCTTTGGCTTGAGGTTAACTAAGCGACACAGGTACGAGACCACAGCTTGCCTTTCTAGTCCCCTGATGCAACGCATACCATCACTTATCTAATGCAATATCTTAGGGTAACCCGAGTTACTGTGTCCCTGAAAATTAGTGAAAGGACGGCCCGGAGAAACATTTCAACCCACCTTGGTTCGAGGAATCATGGATAGATAGGAGCTCGCTGGAAGCGCCTCTCACTTTATTATACTAAGTTCTGAACTTGAGTCCCCCTCATTCTTCCCAAGTTTCAAAACGCCGCATTCCTATAGCCTAAACGTGAATGGGTAAACGATCCCATGTCGAAATAAACTAGCAAAATTAGAAAGAAACTTTTGTTGCTCATAAGTCTACATGTGCAGCACTATTACGCGTGTGTTGGACCTAAATAGTGGAAAGGTGCGAGGCCCAACACTAGGCGGGACATTATTAGATCTCATAGCGTGCATAAGCAAAACTCTTTTCCCGGTACAGATAAAGGGGTGCCCATAACCCTGTTATAGAGAAGCTACGACATGTTAAGTCTGCCCGCCTCCCACAGTGCACGCAAGGCTACCTAGACAGATCATCTAGCTTACCGTCTCAGCGCATCGATTTCCTTCCCTGGTATGCGCCCTCTACATCCACAGTGGCGGTTCCCAAGCGGCCGGCGGCCGTGGAAAACCAATATCCTCCGTGCGGTATCAGCTCGCTTTCACTCAGGCGATCACTCGCGTGTTCGGAGGTCGTATCGAAACCTCGGCACACGCGGATTCCGTCGGATTTGATACGCTCCTGCTGCTCGTTTTCAACCCCGGCGCGCCCCTGAAAGGATTGCATCATTATTACACGGCCCCGGTCTGCTGTCGTATGGCTGGCTTGACTATATTGTATGGTGGTGTCAGTAATTCTGTTGGATGATGGATAGTGGGTACAGCGCTTCTGAGCCGGCGGGATCTATGGAAATTGCGTTTGAAGCCAAGAAATGGTGGTCATCTCAGACCGCATATATTTTCGGAGTCCTCATGCATGGATCGAAAGGGGTAGCAGAGAATTACTTATGCTCACCTATCAGGAGCCTTCTGACGCAACACGTCCGAAGAAGCAGAGGGGATTTTCCCAGGGAATTTTGTACTGAGGTTGGCACAGGCGAATAGGCTGGGGAAGAACCGCGCGAGGAGCGGCCTCATAACGACGAGGCAAGCGCATATTATGCTCACGTCTATCTCGATACCAGACCACAGAGCAATGCCTTCTACCGGCCCTGCGTGAGTTCCTTAGCCATATGGCCCAAGGATTGCGAGAGAGAGGATCTTATCCGCGTCCGAACTAAAGGCCCCTCCTCAACTGACGAACCTTGAGTTTTGTTTTGGAAAGTTTGATTTAATAAGATAATCCTGAAAACAGACGCGATAATGGCACTGGGGAACACAATGTATTTAGGAGTATTCCTGGGACGGTCGAGGTTTCAGGGGTGACTAACATTAATCCGAATGTGAAAACGAATGTCAAGGCCATCTTTTGGTTTCGGGATATCCGTAGATTATATATGAGAGGTATTGGGAGGGCGTAGATGATAATGTCGAGGCTAGTATTGACGCCGGCGCCTCTAGTACGATTAGCATTCTTGCGACAAGGCGATGGCCATTACGCACGAGTCATTCAATACACTATAGCGGATTGAAGGAAGCGGGAAGAAGGGGGGAAAGATAAAAATAAACAAGTCGAGAACTTACTGGAAGATGTTAGCAATCCGTGAATTGAGGAAAGGGCCTCGCAAAAATGGTATGAGATATCAAACATACCACAAAGTGAACCATGTACCTATTTATACACTTCCCTTCGCCCACGCCCCACGAGAAAGAGATTGGAATACACAACAGAAAATTGCAGAAAAACATAGTGGCACCATGGAGTACGCACACAACCACGAGTATATTGCATGTTCGCCTCATCCACCGTACCTGGAACAGTCGCCGGTACTGCCAGATGATCGAGAGTTTGCATAGGACTGAGGAAATCCCCCAGAACGATGCTCCAAGCCAGTTTGCCTAGGGAGGGTTCAGCCATCGTAATACGACGGAGAGCTTGCGTGGACGACCTACCTTTCTAGCGGCGATGCGGTTAGCTTCCCGCGGAATAAGTCCTGCATAGACGTAACCGTCGTTGGCGGAAGCTATTTCTCACTCAACTCGATGATCGGATTCATATTTCGAAGGTTAGAGTAACTAACCCACCAGGTGTATGGTAAAATGCGCAAGAGAGGCGAACTGTTACAGTGCCATACGTTAGACGGTAGTGTTGAACAAAGCGTCTACCGGTTGCAATCTTTAAAGATACTCAAATAGGGGCCGGAAAGGGGGGTGGCACTCACAAGCGCAGCTGCTACGAGATAGTCATCTCCTTTGAGCCCGCTGACTAGAACTAGGCGGGCATATAATCGTAGACCGACGAACACGCAAGACAAGCCTGTAAATAGGCTGGCCGGGACAATCGCCTCTTTCCTCATGTTCACCGCCGAGATCAATTCAGGGGTACGGGCGCAAAGGCTGGTGAAGTGAAACTAACAGTAGAATGGCTCTGCTTCGTAGACGGGACCTGCAGAGGAGGATTCTTCCCCAGCCAGTTCCCACTGAGGCACGCCCTTGTCTTCTTATACGCTCGTGGAGAGAACGCCATGCAAAATGCACTGTTACACAAGAAGCGGGCTCCCAGTATTTACAGTACTTGTCCGTTCCCAAGTCTCCGAATGTCAAGGCAGTGGCTTCACTGGCTGGATGATTGCCCAAGTACACCCATCGATGCTTAGCACGGTATGCATGCATAATTCTGACTTGCGAACACACCACCACCCTAAATACACGACCCCGGGAAAGCGTCTATGCATGTAAGATGTAGTCAGATCTGAATAGTGCCGAAAAATGTGAGGCCCAACGCTATGGCGGGACACTATTGCAGTTCTCATAGATGTTCCAGAAAGAAACCCGTAGCAAGGATATCGCAAGAGCTTATAGCCCGCTGCTGTGCGGTTTAAGTCCTCCCTGGAACGAGCGGTCTCTTAGATCGGGCTGGCTGTAAGTGAATGGACCTTTATTCCAGCTGGAAACGCTCAGTCGTGTGGAATATCTCAGCAATTGATCGCACCGCGTTAGTCTGTAGGAGGAAGTAGGGTTGCAATTCCTACAACACGTCAAACCTGAGAAATCCTCCAGGTGACGACGATAGCGGAGGGGGGTTTCAAAAGGACGTGGCAGGAACTCTCATTGCAACGCAATGCGCGCGTAGCTACCTACACAGTCCTGGCGTCGCTCCAGCAATTGTATGATGTGGAAAGAGTCCGGAAAGCTGAGTATGAGCTGGGTTTGTCCAATCAGGGCCGCCGCCGCCGGCGTACCTAGATTGCTATATACTAAGTATTGTAACCGGTTTAAGCAGTGGTCAATATGTAGGAAACGGAAAAAGGTACTTATGCAGAATAAGAAGATGGTTACGAGTATGACACTGCCGTGGGGCTCTCTATAGTGTGTCTGCAGTTTTTGCTCAGACTCAGCTCAGGCAATTATCCGTCATACGACTGAGTAATACGCGTATGAATGTTACGCAGAGTTACGCACAGAAAATGGGGCTGAAACGACAACGGAGATGCCCAATCCTGCCGTTGTTCAACGAGCCGTGCCTTGTTAAAGGGACATGATCGGCCAGTACAACTTTTGGCTCTGTTCAATCCCGTCCGCCATGTAAGATGCTTCATGTCACATCCAGGCCGATGCAGAGCTCCTATCCTACCTTTACTCTAGTGTGATCTCAGTCTGGTCATTTTTAAATCCGGCCTTATTTCATTAGCAGCGAATTTGGTCAATGAGCGTCCGCCTGCCCCCAAGAAGTGAGCTTCCGGTATTCTTGCGCAAGTGAGATCGCAGCCTGGTAACCCATTTGCAATCTGCCCCGCACAGCGGAGGAGAGAGGGATGACCTCCACGCAGGTAAATTCGCCTTATGGATGCGATGTATCCCTGATGATCCATCCCATTCTCTCTGGATTAAGCCTAGCATTGCGGCTATTCTAGTCACTAACCAGCCCTTCTTTATAGGCGGTCGGCTACGGCCACATAGACAATACTAGGTCTAGCTTTGGGCACACGATCTTTCCGTTTAGCGACGCTCCGGCGCCGAAGAAAATCTCTGCAAGATTCAACTTCATCTCCTTCCTTGCAGTATCGCAGCGCCTCGAAGTTCCGCTCTTGCATGTAACGTGGGATCCTTCGAGGCAGCTGGTTGGCGCAGGCCATAGCGGGCAGATCGCCGAAGCCCCTTTGTCGCTCGAGTCGAGTTTCGCCTTTAAACGTATCGGTAGCGACGATAAGATAGATGACGCTGGAGCCGAGATATTTCACCCCTTGATTAACGAAGTTGCAATCCTCCGGCATCAACATATCGAGGGCCATCCGAACGTACCCGAGCTGGAGGGCGTCTGCTGGGATATAACTCCGAGCAAGGGCTCGTCCAGCAGTGGCACGGTAACGACTGGGCGTGTGAATGAATTTAATGTGTGGCCAGTTCTAGTGTTTGAGAAATCGCAGTACGGAGACTTATACCAATTTTCCCAATCTCCTGAAGGGCGGGAACTTACCCTGAGCGACCGTTTGAAAATCTGCATGGACGTTGGGAATGCAGTAGCTGTCTTGCAGACTAACCGTGAGAACTTGTCACCCTGAATACAGAGGAATGTAGGAAGCCTCCTGACGATGGACAGACATCATTCACGGAGACGTAAAACCCCAGAACGTTCTCGTCTATGCCAGCCAGCAACCAGGGGTCTTAAGCATGGCCAAGCTGATTGATTTCGGTTTTGCTTCCTGGTGCGGCGACGCCAACGATCGGGTTACACTTCCACGATCATGGCCGTGGTATGCTCCAGAGTGCGATGAGTACCCCCAGCTCACACCTCTGGAGGGCCAGAAGACAGATGTGTACTCCTATGGGATGCTGTGTCTATGGTTCTTGTTCGAAAGGTTCTTTTCTGGCTTGCTGACGCACCCTGACAAATTTCAACAGCGAACCACCTATTCTCGCGCTCTTGAGGGAGCAAACTCCCCATTAGAGATCCTTGCGAGCCTCAAGAGTCACCAGCTGCTTCCACGACTAGCATACGAATTGGTGGCAGAGGAGCCCAGCATACAGGCACGAAGCAAACAAATGTTGCAGCAGTTCTTCTCGGGCAGCCTGGCCTACGATTCGACCTCACGTCACCCAAACATGAAAGCAGCATTGGCTCACCTCGACATAGAAGAGTATGCATGACGTGTTAGGTGAGCTGTAGGGCTTACTAACGGAATTTGAAGGGCACGAAGAACGAGTTATCCTTCGGCAAATTATCTGTCCTACGCCGATCGCATGAGACGACAAGCGGGGAAGCGGGTAGACGTGATTCAAATGCCTCCCGCTACAGATGCCGATTTCAACGTAGGTTTCAACGTTTGGAGTTTATTGGAATTAGAGAAAATATCTCATTATTTTCATGGAGTTAGATTTGCATGTCTCTACACTTCCTTTACTCGTCTGATTATCGACTGCGGGTCCATGTGGCCAGGTGCCTCCAAGAGATCGTCGACAGCGACCCGGCCTCGACGTCTCTCTCGCACCAGTTGGCGCTCTGCAATAGGCTTGGTTTCGGCGGCATGTCAACCTGTCAAAATAACTCTTCTGGCAAGAGTGACTATCCTCTTGGCATCGGCATCGATAGCGCCCCTGACAAGGAAATACAAGCGAGCCTCGACTATATAAGCAGCTCAGGAAAGGATCAATTCGTAATATTTGGGACCTTCTATGCCCTGTCGGAGGCCTTGCGATTCAACAATGACCTACCTCTCGTCGATATCTATCGTCGAGATAATGTTCTCGAGGCTGCTGAAAACGCGATGAGGTTCGAGCTAAGACATGTCGAAAATGTACTGGGACCTGATCACTGGATTACGCTGCTCCTTATGACCGATCTCGCCTCGATCGTGGGCGCCCAAAAAAGAGACAGAGATGCCGAAGAGCTGGAGGTCGATCTTGTGCACCGCAGTAGCAGGGCCTTTGGCCGTCGACATGGTGATACCCTGGACTGTATGTCTAGGCTGGTGTGGAGATATATGCGTGACGGGAGGCTCAAGCAAGCCGAAGAGCTGGCGCTTGAAGTCGTCAACACACGAGTTGAGCTATACAGCAAACACGACCCCATTTCCATAGCGAGAGCTTCTGACCTAGGCTGGATATATGTGCATCAGGGTAGGCTAAAAGAAGCAGAGGACGTTTTTGCCGAGCTCGTAGCGCTCGACGACAGTGAGCCAGGAACCGAATTTCCTTCTACGCTGAAGAGCATGGAAGACCTAGCATTCGTGTATGAAAGGCAGCACAGGTTTCAAGAGGCTGAGCATGTTTTACTACGGGTGATCTCAGGGAGACAAAAAGTCTTTGGTCGTGAGGATCCCGGAACCTTGGCCACCTTGCGCAGCTTGGAGTCGATGTATCGACAGCAAGGCCGGGAAGACAAGGCGGATGCGCTACTGAGTGGTCGGTATGCTTCATCTGAGTGACGGAGACCGGACTGATATGCCCAAACCGCGTTTTCCGGCCTAGTTGAGTCCCGAATATCGCGGAATGGAAGTCTTCGGCTCACCCCTCCCGGTACGAAGTGCGACGGTGTGAGTCTGATGACAGCTTCTCTTGTGCCCCCACCACTAAGACACGGCAAGGGTACACATCCTGAGCATCAAAATAGTCGGCACGGCGATCCACATTTCACGGTGGATTCGCAACGAGGCGCTGTACTCGCTGCTACTTACAATGTCGCCGCTATCAGCTCCGTCGTCCGCGCTCTGGTACCGCAGCAGTACAGTGCTGAAGAAGGGCTGCGGAGGTAGCCATGAGTTCATAAGGCCATGGTGAGACACCTCGTCGTTGCCAGGAATGTGGGATATCTAGATCGGGCGAGATAATATAGGACTGTAGGGAAAACACACCATGACTAGGTTTGCAGGCAGGTAAAACATGGCCACTAGCGTCGCAATGCGCATGGTGCACGAGTCCCGGTACGTCTTATCGGCGGGCGTAGCCATCGCCTTAGTCTCGTGAGAGTCGCTTTGCGCAATCTGCGAGAGTCGGAACCAGCTTTGATGAAGTAATTCTTGCCCGTAGAGCTTCAGTATGTCGGCGTAATAGACTTGTCAGCATCATATGCCTTGTTGCGAGTAATCGCTGTAACTCAACCTTCTCATGCCATTATGGCTCCCAAGGGGAAGAAATTACCACGAGTCTGATATCCTTCGATAGAAGTAGAAGTTTCTGCACGGTCTGCTGATAGTTCTCGATATCTGTACGAAGATTATGAAGCTCCTGTTGGAAATCGACATGGGTTGATGGGGCTACAGAGCATGCCGCCGCGAACGCGCTTCAGAATGTTGCAAAGGATAGCATGGGCGTGATGCAACTTCCACCGCACGGTGTGTATTGGTCGTTTCGACGAGAAATTGAGCCCCAAGTCTTGAGTGGCTTGGACATTGCTACCTCGTCATCCTGCTCCAGCCTTTAGAACTTCCAACGTTGGCAGTCAATCTACCGCCCGAGTCCTTGACAAGACATAGGCAAGACTGTTCACTCGGGATACTGATCAAACGTACCAGGACTTTCAGTCACTCGACGACATAATTTAGGTACTCTCTCCAGTGAATGGCGCCTGCAGCTAAGTGACGAAGGTGCAACCGCGTCGGATGCTCGTCACCTAGCCTTTCTGTCTCCGTCAGGCTTTTCTCGAACGCTTGGGGGGGGGGGGGGGGGGGGGCGG
>QJNU01000054.1:0-26155 GCA_004154915.1 Monosporascus ibericus
CGATTGCCCACGGACTAGATTTGTCCTTTCCTAGAACACATAGAACCAACGCATGAGAGTTACGCCAGATTCCTGCATTTGATCACTGTGACTGCTGACACTTTTAATATAAAACTGAAATTAATATTAATTAGAATCGTTTTAATATTTTCGTAATAGTTAATATTATAAGCTAGTTAAGTAATAGTGAATTGAGACGGGGTGATTTGGTCCTGATCAGTGCATAATTGAAGAGAGTGTCACGATCGAGCCCGCGGTTTAAGAGATAATGAAGGCAACGCAAACTGTATTATGTGGTGTTAAATCTATGTGTGTGGCGATGATGAGTGTCTGGTCTTTCTGGGGTTGCGCCCAGCGAAAAATGAACTCCTAGAAATACATGACTGGTGATGACTAATTGATCGGCAAAGCTATGTACCCGGCTCTGCACTCTGCACCATTTTAATAGGTAACATTTAAGCTTAATTATTTTGTTCGTAATTAATGTAATATCGTAAGTAGGTTTTTAATGTTTAATTAATTTTTTTAATTTGTCCGTTTATTTAAGGTTTAAAAGCGTTAAATAATTTATAATTTAGGCTTAATTATGTTATAAGTTTTTACTAGAATTTAAAAATAAATATCGTTTTTTTATCTGAAATAATTTTTATTAATAATCCGTATATTCTTAAGATATATTTTAAAAAGATATAAGTTAATTATTTTACATCCGTATTTTTGTTATATAATAAAAAATAAGAAAATTTAATAAATCGGTTACTTATTATAAAAATATTATCGTAATATATACCCGTAACTAGGTTTTTTAATAATGGAAGTTTGGTAATAAAATCGAAGGTAATTAAATTTTATGGTCGTTTTATGATTAATAATAGCTGTAATTTTCCGTATAGTTCATATCGTCAGGTTTTTGCCTTATTATATATATAATATTATTAACGTACCACACCAGCTCCCCGCTCACACCAGCTCGCCGCTCGTTTTTTAACACTTCACGACAACAAACTTAAATAAGTCAACCATAACACATCAAATCAATTAAAATCAATCGGATTCTTTATCGCTAAACGTTTTTATAACTTCCTAACAAGTGCGCGCATTATGTCCAGGCTTGCCGCAGACGCGACATCGCCGTTCCTTCGTTTTAACCCTCTTACGACGACCACCTTTAACCGTTATTAGCTGCATTTTTTTACCATCCCCTTCCTTTTCGGCCAGAAAAGCTTATCCTTTTTGTATAATAAATATCCTTCCTTTTTGAAAACGTTTATTTTTAATCTTCCGACGTTTGCTTAAAATATGGTTCGTTTCGCGTAATTAGGCGGTTTTTTTTCGAAAAAAAGTAACTTCGTACAAAAGTAATAAGTTACTTTTCGTTAAAAGATTAACCGATTTTACCATTTTTGTCGGCGAACTACCTTAATAATTTTTAATCCTTTTTTGTAAATAACGTCCTTACTTAATTATTTTATAAATATTTATAAAAGTTTTTGCGGGAAAGGAAAGATTAGAACCGGCAGAGGTAAGCGGCGAGACCGTCGGTATAAGTATAACCGGAAAAACTTCCAATTCGGAAAAGACGTTATTAAGATCGAATAAAATAAATCCAACTTTTGCAAATCCGGATTTAATGTTATCGGACGTTATAGCAGCTTTAAACGCGTCGTAGAAACCGGCGAGGAAATCTTCTTTCGCGATATAAATATGGTAACGTCGTATTAAACCTTCGATATAAAGCAAATAAACGCGTTTTAAAACGAAAAAACAAGAAACGTCGAAAGGTTAAAGCCGATAAAAGGAATACGCGGGTATATAAAACGTAATAATGCCGTTATTCGCGTAATATTTTTCGAATTCGATCGAATAATAATTTTCGTAACTGTCGAAGATAAGGAAACGTTTAGTTTTTTTCGTACGTATTTGTATATATTTATCAAAATATTAAATTTATTTTAAATTTAATTCGTTTATTATTTAACCATTAAAACTAATACCAATTTTTTAATCGGTTAATAATAAGTTATTACGATATTAAAAATTAAAGTAAGTTTTTTCCGCCAAAATAATAAATAACGATATAACTTAACCTTATAAATTAATAACTTATATAATTATAACCTATTCCCGATTACCTTATTACGCTTATTTAAATCTTTTACGTTTTTTAGTACTTATAATTACCATACCCGATATTATAAAAAGCCCTATTAAGAAGCCTGTTTTGTCGAAATTATAAATATCCTTTTTTACGATGCCGTATTTTACGATTATAGCCCGAACGAATTCGAATTATTTACGAAATACCTTTAAATCTTCGCATAATACTTTTTAATAATCGATTTTCCGATTTAAACGCGTTTAAAGCTTTTCTTACCGTTTAATAAATCTCGACGCCTAATTAACCCCGACGCGTTCTATAACGCGTTAGGTGAATAATAAATTCGCCATATCTTCAACATGTTAAAGCCGGATAGGAAACGCTCGCGTATCTAAGTTAAGGATACGGTCGACAATCGCTTTTTTTTCGGTTAACGTTAATTTTCGTAAATTAAGGATAATGTCGGCTCGGGAAGCTATACCGTTATATCGGTTTCTTAAGGTAGATTCGGAAACGTTATATATCGCATAAAGACGTTTATAATTAAGTTTTGGGTTCCGATTTTTAGCCTAAACGGCTAGGTTTATTCTTGCTTCTTTTATAAGCCGTTCCATGTTATTGGTGTTGAAAAATGAATAATTAAAGCTATATGGTTGAAATGGTAAAAAAACGAGCGGCGAGCTGGTGTGAGCGGGGAGCTGGTGTGGTACGTTATCGTATTTTCTTTATTATTAATTTTATTTTAGGAAAATAATAGGTACGTTATAATCGTTTTAAGGTTTTGTAAATTCCTGGGTATTTATGTAATTAATATTCGTATATGTTTCGTATTAAGGTTTTCTGGTATTTTTCTAGGATTTGTAATTTTTTTTATTTTCTAGTTTTTAAGTAAGTTGTTATTATATTTTTGGATTTTTTGATATAAGTTAAAGGGTATTACTTTGATTGTTACTACCTGTTGTAATTGTAGGTATTTGTTTCGTATGGTATCGAAGATCTGGTAATTAATCTTGATAATTTTTTTTCGAGGTTTGGTTTTCGATTAAATGCGTTTATTTTGCCGTTTTTTGTTTTTTTTCTGGTGGATAATAATAAAATCGTATTTTGCTAATTTTTCGGCGTAATGTAATTATCGTTATGTAAGTTTTCTAGTAATGGTAAAGCGAGTAAGATTTTTAAAATCAGTATATATCTTAACTTAATAAAGGTTTTTTTAAGGTAATATTTGAATTTTCGGAAGGCTTTAATAATGGTTATAAATTTCTTAGCGGGGATAACGTAATTTAATTCTGCTGTTTTTAATTTATGAAAGTAAAAGGTAATAAAATATAAGTTATTTTAATTATTACGGTATTCAGTTATTACGTTTAAAACGTAATTCGAAACGTCGGTTTTAAGTTTAATTAAGCGATTTAAGTTATATATAATTAATATTAGTTTATTAATAATCGTATTTTTAATTTTTTATAAAGCGGTTTCCGTCTTTATTATTTAAAAGAACTTATTTTTTATTAAGTTAAATAATAGCATAATTATTTTGTTAAAATTTCGAATAAACCTTTTATAATAATTAGCAAATCCGAAAAAGGTTTATATTTCCTCAATTATGATAAGTGTTTTTTACTTTTATGTTGTAATACTTTTCTTAGGGTTTATTTTAATATATTTTAAGGTAATAACATATTTTAAAAATTCTATTTTTTGTATATGGAACTGGGCTTTTTTCGTATTAATTAATAAGTTAGCGATTTATAAGGTTTAAAGAATTATATAAACGTATTTTATATGTTCTTTTTCATTTTTCAAGTAAATAAGAATGTCATCGAGGTAACAAATAATAAAAATATTTAAATATTCCTGAAGCATATGGTTAATTATTTGCTAAAAAGATTGCTAATATATTCGCAAGTGTAAAAAGTATAACGAAGTATTTAAAAAATTCATATTTCGTTTTAAAGGTTATTTTTTATTCGTATCTTAATTTAATGCGGATTTATTTATATTCTTTTTTAAAATTTATGTTCGTAAATTAATTTATTCCGTAAAGGCGATTTTTTATTTCGTTAATTAATAGTAACGGTATTTTACTTCTAATCGTAATGTTATTTAGTTACCTGTAATTAATGATTAGGGGTAATTTTCCGTTTTTTCTTAGTATAAAGAATATAAGGTATCCGATTAATAAATTAAAACGTCGTATATAACTTTTTCGAAACTTATCTTTAAGGTATTTACGTAATATCTATAATTTATTTCGTTAACATTATAGATTGGATAAAATTTAGTTAATACTTTTTTTCTTAAAGATTATGTTATGATTTTATTTATTATATTTTAATAATTTCGTTTCGAGTTGCTTTTAAAATAATCGTTTATATTTATAGTATTATAATAATACGTTAGCTTTGGTTTCTGGCTTTAGAGGTTGATATTATAAATAATTATTTATTTTTCGTAACTTTGTTTTAATGGTAACGATAATACGTCGTATTTTTTATAGTATATTTTTATTTTTTTTATTCTTTTATGGGTAATAAGGTTTTTGTCATATCCTTATGTTTATATTCGTTATCGTTTTCGATCGAATATTAAGATTTTACCGTATTTTACTTTTCTTTATCGAATAAATATAAAGCGAACTTTACTTAATTAATTATTTAATTAATTAAAGAGTTATACTAATATAATTATAGTTTTTCAAGGATTATATCGTAATTCCTTATCGAAACGATATCGAAGTTTGTTATTTAGTTTCGTCCGTTAGCGAAAATCTTGAGGTGATTAATCTTACGGGTGATTTTTTTGTTATCGTAAGTAAATACCTAACCTTTTGCCTTTTCGGCGATGTAGGGTTCTATTTTTTTCTTTTTATGGTAATCAAAATTAGTTAATTATATCCGGCGTAATATAATTGTCTTTTATTATTTCGTAATTTATAAATACGATAAACTAGTATATCTTAAATCGTACTTTTAAGGTAATAAGGTCGTTTTCAGCTTTTATTATCGCGTTTGAAGCCCTTTTAGGAAGATTTTACTAGCTTTTTAGGGTTTTACCATCTTGCGGTTTTCCTATAAGTCGCGTTAGTTTTTTAACTTATTTTCTGACGCCTTAATGCGTTCCTGATTTTATTTGTTAAGGGCCTATAATTACTTTAGCTGTTTTTCCTGTTAGTGTAAAGTAACTTCGAGTAACGTACCACATAAGCTCAGCGGATGAACAAGTTCACCGGATGGTTTTTAACACCTCGCGATAATAAATTCAAATAAAATAACTATAATACAATTAATCAATTTAAATTAATCGGATTTTTTTTCGTTAAACGTATTTATAGCTTTTTTACAAGTACGCGCATTATGTCCGGGCTTGCCGCAGACGTCACACTTTGTTCCTTCGTCTTAACTTTTTTACGACGATTACCTTCAGCCGCTGTTAGCTATATTTTTTCATTACCCTTTTCCTTTTCAGCTAAAAGAATTTGTCCCTTTTGTATAGTAAGTATTCCTCCTTTTTGAAGACGTTTATTTTTGGTCCTTTAACGTTTGCTTAAGATGTGGTTCGTTTCGCGTAATTAGGTAATTTCTTCCCGAAAAAAAAGTTAACTCCGTATAAAAGTAACAAATTACTTTTCGTTAAAAGATTAACCGATTTTACTATTCTTGTCGGCGAGCTACCTTAATAATTTCTAATCTTTTTTTATAAGTAACGTTTTTACCTTATTACTTTACAGATATTTTTAAGGGTTTTCGCGAAAAGGAAAAGAATAGAACCGGCGGAAGTAAGCGGCGAAACCGTCGGTATAAGCATAACCGAAAGAACGTTTAATTCGGAAAGAACGTTATTAATATCGAATAAAATAAAACCAATTTTTACAAATCCGGATTTGATATTATTAGACGTTATAACAGCTTTAAACGCGTTGTAAAAACCGGCGAGGAAATCTTTTTTCGCGATATAAATATAATAACGTTATATTAAACCTTCGATATAAAGCAAATAAACGTATTTTAAAATAAAAAAGCAAAATATATTAAAAGGTTGAAACCGAAAAAAAAAATATACGGGTATGCAAAAAATAATAATATCGTTATTTACGTAATATTTTTCGAATTCGATCGAATGGTAACTTTCGTAATCGTCGAAAATAAGGAAACGTTTCGTTTTTTTCGTACGCGTTCGTATATGTTTATCAAAATGTTAAATCCATTTTAAACTTAATTCGTTTATTATCTAACTATTAAAATTAATATTAACCTTTTAATTAACTAAAAATTAATTATTACGATATTAAAAATTAAGATAAATTTTCCCCGTTAATATAATAAATAACGGTAAAATTTAACCTTGCGAATTAACAACTTATATAATTATAACTTATTCTCGATTTTTTATTACGTTTATTTAAGTTTTTTACGTCGTTTAACACTTATAATTACCATACTTAATATTATAAAAAGTCTTATTAAAAAGCCCGTTTTATCGAAATTATAAATATTTTCTTTTACGATACCGTATTTTATAATTATAACCCGAACAAATTTAAATTATTTGCGAAATATTTTTAGTTTTTTGTATAATACTTTTTAAAAATCGATTTTTCGATTTAAACGTATTTTAAGTTTTTTTGCTGTTGTACAAAATTCAACGCTCAGTTAACCTTAACGCGTATTGTAACGTATTAGCTAAGTAACAAATTTGCCATATCTTTAACGTATTAAAGCCGGATAGGAAACGTTCGCGTATCTAAATCAAGAATGCGGTCGACAATCGATTTTTCTTCGGTCGGCGTTAATTTTCGGGGTTTAAGGATAATATCAGCTTTAAAGGATTTGCCGATATATCGTTCGTACAAAGTAAAATAAAGGACTTCGTATATAAAATTAAATGTCGCATAATTAAGTTTCGGGTCTCGTTTCTTAGCTTGAACAGCTAAGTTCATTCTCGCTTTTTTTGTAAGTCGTTCCATATTATAGGTATGGAAAATGGATAATTAAAGTTAGGTAGTCGGAATGTGTCAAAATTCATCCGGTGAGCTTGTGTAGTACGTTAGGAGGATTTATATCTGGAAGCTTTTTTTATTAATATATTCTAGTTTGGGGGCCTTTTATTTTTTTAGTTATATTTAAAACTAGGCGTTATATTACCTTATATTTTCGAGGTTTCTTTTTCGTCTTTAATTTCTCGTAGTTTATTCGGGTCGTTCGTAAAGGTTAAACGGAAGTTTAAATTATTAATTATTTTTAAAGATGCTTTTATAATAATCTGGTGTACCCATTTTATTTTATTTTATAATCGCATTATTCGAAATGGCATATACGGTTTCCGTCGGGATAAATCTTTTTTTGGGTTAATTTGTTACTGCCGTAATAATATTAATAATATTTTCCGAGGCGTATGTTTTTAGATATTTATATTATCGTTAATTTTTAGGATCCTTTCCAGCTTAATTATAAAAGTTAAATTCTTAATTATATATTCGCGTAAGTTATTTCTTAATATATCGTTATTTTTTCATATGTTTAAGGTAATAAGCGCGTTTATATTAGATAACATAAAGTTTTCCGTATCGGTCCGGTTATCCTGGTAATAGGTTTTCGTTTTAACCTTAGTATTTTTTAATCCATACGTTTAATTTTATTTATTCGTACCGCTATCGCCGTTTTTTCTGAGATCGGGAAAGGAAGTTATTTTTATACGCTTTTTTATTTATCATATTCCTTTAATTATTAGGGTATTATAGGTCTTATAGTAAAGGCTTGTTATTTTCAATAACTATTTAAAATAGTTTTTTACCTTTTAAAATTCCCGTTATATTTTTTAAGAGGGTTATAATCGTTTTTAACTTTAATTATGTTAATCGATTTATTATTATTTTACTTATTTCGAAAGGGGTTTTGGGAAACCGGTATCTAGGTATTTTGTTGTAACTTTTTAGGTGTTTTATATTAAAAAGCTCTATGTCCTATTTTATTGCAATTAAAATATTTGATAGTACGAGGGTTGCGTTATTGGATTGCGCCTAATTCCATGGGTCCTGGTGCCGTTTTATAGGATGTATTGGTTTTTCGTAGCGTATTAGTATTAAGGGAGTATTTTAGTTTGTTGTTCTGCCGGTCCTTAAAGTGTTAAATCCTTTATGCGTATTGCTGGTCGTCGATTTTGACTACCATAGCGATATAATCTATTAACTTTTCGGGACGTTCGTTCTTGAATAGTTTTTTTTATATTTCTTTTTTTAGGCCGTCAAAAAACGTAATTATTGATACCTTTTATCTTTAGTTAATTTTCGAAGCTAGTTAAACGAAAAAGCTACTATATCCGAAAATTGACTTTTTTTATTTTAGATTTTTAATTTTGTTTTCGGCTTTATTTTTTTTATTTACCATTTTAAATACCCTCTTTAACATTTTTTTTAATTTTTCGTAATCGTTATAAATAGCTATGGTTTCGGCAGACCTTTATTAAAGGGGGTTAGTAACTTATTTAAAAAAGATAAGTTTAAATTAAATAGCCGTATTTTCGGTTAACTATTTTATAACGAGCTGGATTTAAAAAATAAGTATTATAAATCTAATTAAGAAATACTTAAAGTAAGTATAGTATTCCGTAAAAAATTGTTATATGGTTTCGTTAAAAGGGGTAGGTGTAATAAGTTTTAAAACTTTTCCGGTTTTCTTGTCGTAAGCTATTTAGGTGGGTTATGCTGGTTAGGTTAGTTAATTTGGCTAATCGGTTGTTTTTAATTTGCTTATTTTTTTAATTTGATTTTTTAAGTTTTTAATTAGTTACGGATTTCCTTAAACGTATTAATAAGTTTAATCTTATCGTTAATAAGTTGCGTAATTACGTTAATTAATTAATTAAGTTAAGTTTCCTTATTATCGAAATTTATAATATTATTTTCGAGAAAATTGTTTTTTAAAAACGGATTATTTGTTAAACGATATAATATTAAAAATATTACTTAAATTTTAATAATATTATTAAATAAAAGCTTATAACGTATAACGGTTAAAAAGGTTTAATTAATTAATAAAAATAATTATACGGTTTATATTAATAATAATATTATAAAAATTTTAATAATAACATATTTAATAACTACGTTTAATAATAATAAATTATTAAAAATAATTTAAGTAATTAAATTATAACGTCCCACATAAGCTCACTGCTCACACAAGCTCACCGCTCGTTTTTTGACACCTTGCAACAACAAATTTAAATAACTTTATAACAACATATCGTATTAATTAAAATCAATCGGATTCTTTTTCGCTAGACGTATTTATAACTTCTTTATAAGTACGCGCATTATGCCCGGGCTTGCCGTAAACGCCACACTTCCGTTCCTTGGTTTTAACCCTCTTACGACGACCCTCTTTAATTGTTATTAGCTGTATTTTTTTACTACCCCTTTCTTTTTGGGCCAGAAAAACTTGTCCCTTTTATATAATAAGTGTTCCTCCTTTTTAAAAACGTTTATTTTTAGTTTTCCGACGTTTGCTTAAGATGTGATTCGTTTTGCACAATTAGGCAACTTCTTCTCGAAAAAAAGCATTTTCGTGTAAAAGTAATAGGTTACTTTTAATTAAAAGATTAACCGATTTAACCATTTTTGTAAGCGAGCTTTTTTGATGATTTTTAATTTTTCTTTCCAAATAACGCCCTTATTTTGTTATTTCGCGGATAGTTTTAGGGATCTTCGCTGGGGGGGAAATGGAACCGGCAAAGGTAAGCGAGGAGATAGTCGGCGTAGGGACAATTAAAGGAACATTTAATTCGGAAAGAACGTTATTAAGATCGAATAAAACAAAGTTAACTTTTGCGAATTCAGATTTAATGTTATCGGACGTTATAGCAACTTGAAACGCGTTGTAAAAGCCGGCGAAAAAATCTTTTTAGTAATATGGGTATAATAACGTCGTATTAGATTTTCGATATATTGCGAATAAGCGCGTTTTAAAATAGAAAAATAAGATACGTTAAAAAGTTAAAATCAATGCGAAAATTACGCAGGCATATAAAGCGTAATAATATCGTAATTAACGTAATATTTTTCGAATTTTATTAAATGGTGGTTTTCGTAGCCGTCGAAAATAAAGAAACGTTTCGAACCGATTGTACGCGTTCGAATATGTTTGTCAAAATGCTAAATCTATTTTAAACTTAATTTATGAATTATTTAGCTATTATTACTTAATGCGATTTTTTAATCGGCTGCTGGTAATAAGTTGTTATGGTATTAAGATTTAAGGTAATTTTTTCTTGCTATAATAATAAATAACGGGATAGCTTAATTTTAAAAATTAATAACTTAAATAATTATAACTTATTTTTTATTCCTTTATTATGTTTATTTAAAATTTTTACGTTTTTCGGTATTAACAATTATTATGCCCGTTATTATAAAAAATCCTATTAAAAATTTAATTTCGTCGAAGTTATAAATATCCTTTTTTATAATACCGTATTTTGCGATAATAACTCGAATAAATTCGAATTACTTACGAAATGTTTCTATATTTTCGCATAAAACCCGTAATAATCGATCTTTCGATTTAAACGCGTTTAGAATTTTTTTTGCCGTTTAATAAAGTTCGACGCCTAGTTAATTTTAACGCGTCCCGTAACGCGTTAAATAAGTAATATATTAGCCATATCTTTAACGTATTAAAGCCGGATAAGAAACGTTTGCGTATCTAGGTTAAGAATTCAGTCGACAATCGATTCTTTTTCGGTTAGCTTTAATTTTCGCGAATTAAGGATCGTATCGGTTTGGGAAGCTATACCGTTATATTGGTTTCTTAAAGTAAATTCGGGGACGTTATATATCGAATAAAGACGTTTATAATTAAGTTTTAAGCCTTGTTTTTTAGCCTAGATGGTTAAATTTATCCTGCTTTTTTTATAAGCCGTTCCATATTGTTAATGTTAAGAAATAAATAATTAAAGTTAAGTGGTTGCGAGATATTAAAAATCGAGCGGTAAGCTTATGTAAGCGGTGAGCTTATGTGGGACGTTATTATAAATTAAAATTATTTAAATTATAATAATAATAAACGTATATATATTTTTTATAATCGAATATAATCGAACCGATTCCGTTCGATTATCTTTCCATAATCGAATATGGTCGAATCGATCCCGTTCGACCATCCTTTTATGGTCGAGTGTAGTTGTCAGCTAGCTGGGGGGTGCGTAGCGCGCCCCATATACGGAAAGGTCACCTACTGATCGGCCCATATGTGTTCCGGAGCTAAGCTACTTAAAGTTGTATGAGTGCAACAGCACCTGCAACTAACCTAATACAACAACACAACTGATGTCCCCTATATCTGACAGTAGTCGAATCGATCCCGTTCAACCATCCTTCTATGGTCGAGTATGGTCGAATCGATCCTGTTCGACCATCCTAAATCACGTGACCAAATGGGGAAGACTGACCCACTCTTGCTCCGACCGTTCCTATGCGTGCCAAGTGTGTTAGGTCATAACAGGTGGAGCGTGAGGGGGGGTCCGACTTACCCGTGCCCACTTTGAACTGATGTGAAAGCCATGCTCTCATCAACACGTACCAGCTTCAATGTTGGCACGTGTTACATATAACGAATTAGTATCGCAGTCTCAGTGAGAGTAATCTTTTTTTTTTTTAAAAAATTGATACAAATTGCCATTGGTTTGTCGCAGTCATCATGCCACCTAAGCATAATTAGATATGAGTCTCATAGTTGAAATGGTGACCTTTCGGATCTATAAACTTGTTCCCGGGCTGTACTCTGGTAGAGCAGGCATTCAAAGCGAAGATGCAGTGCCGTGCGGACAAGAATAACGCGGGGCTTGCGTGCATTAAGATTGGTAGGGAGTGGTGGCTATCTCTCTAAATGCTTCTTTCTACGATAAGAGGGTCTCCTAGTTAGACGGAAAAGGGGAGGGTCTGGAGGGTACTAATAGATCCTGGTAGGAGCCTGATAATCAAATTAACTGAACTGGTGCTACAGGGTGCCGGCATGGTCAGGCGTGGTGTAAATCCAGATCTAGGATGCTTACTGCTCCTGATGTATTGCATCGAGGTCAACTAGGAGAGAATGAAGGTCAGATTGCCTACTTCTTCTTTCTTTTTGCTTTATACAACTAACATGTTAAATAGACTTTGAAGTCTATACGGAGGTATCCTTGATGTAACAAGACCTAAAACTTCATTTGGGCTAATCCTATGGCAGTGCTCGTTGCTGTGACGGAACGCATCCTTCATAACTTCCCGTATGATAGCTCCAAAGTACAGCTCCGACTGGGGTAGTGAAATGAACTCCGGTCCTCGTCAAGCACATCTGTCCGGTTTATCCACAACGTAGTCAGTGTTCTGTCTTTTAAGGGCTTTGAAAACAATAAGTCAAGACCCGAGCAGCGTATTGCTAAGCAGGGAGTTCCAGTTCTAAAAATGAATGGTTCCAGTAACTCCTATGGGATCATAGGGATTATAACGGCTAACCAAATATCTGCCGAATAAAAAGACTAGTTTCAGACATTTGGCAAACACAGCATGGCGGCTCTTGTTATTATAGCACCACTCTGTTGTAGCTCGGTTAGGGCCACTCATGGGTTATAATGTCTATCGTCGTTCTCTGTTACGACAATACCTATGGCCAGCCCGGTTCACGATATCTAGTCCAATTTCGCAACGTATCCCTTACAATATTCATCAGACATTATGCTCTTACAGGGGCAAATGTTCAAAACTGGAGCTCTAGTCAAAAGTAAAGAGAGCAGATAAAAGGATATACCCGAAAACGACGGCAGTCGCTCGCTGGTTTGTTTATCACATTTGTAAAGGAAGGTGCTGCCCCTGGGTCTCCTTCTTCCCCTTGAGTCTCGTCTTTTAAGGTTTCTTGTTTCACGCTGTCCTCATTAAAACATTTCCCTGGAGATCGCCGGCCTTGAATCTCTTATAACGCTCCCACCCTCGAGAGTTTACTGTATCGTTTGTTCTGTTGTTTATTGTCGCCAACCTCATCGACTGGACGATTATCATTCTTCCCCCAAGACCAGCGCGCGGGTCTCTCCTGACAGCTTCTATTGGACGCACATTTTTCTGGTTCTAAGCATCTGGTCCCGAATATCTGGATTGTCTACACCTAGTAGTCTCGTCGCCTCGGAGAATGACTACTACGTTGCCTCGAGCACTAGGGCTTCGTTTCCACAAAACCTCCAAGCTGTTTCTTCCACCCAAATCCCCCTTGGTCTCACAGGCCCCGGCGGCACACTCTAAAGATCTCTAACTAAACTGACTACTCTCAACAACATCTGCTACTAGGAGAACCTGTTAGGGAGATCAACGTATCCAGCAACGTCTCTGAGGCACTAACTTGTCCTGATCCATCTACCAGTAGGTGAGTCTCTCTAGTCCCATCACACTTCATACGGGCCCATCTCCCGCCTTGAATTCTTTCAACATGGTTGTGAGTGTCAAGATATCTCATTTGATATTTTCATCGAAGATTCTGACCTAGCTGTCCCCGATGTTTTGGGCCTTCATGTGTACTATTTCTTTTTCTTTCCTTATTATTTTCATTCTCACTTGATTTTTTTCCATTTTGATTTTTTACCGCAACTCATTTACCGCAGCTCATCTCCATCAACCGGTTCACGGAACTGATCACTTTCATATCTAGGTTGCGTACGCTACCTTACAGTTTGTTAAGATGGTTTCGGGCTCTATCGTTACAGCTGGCGATATGAACAACGTCAGAGATGCCACCTTCGTTACCCGCACCATTCCCGACATCTCCTTGAATGCTGGGCTAGTCGCACTCTGCACAGTTCCCCACGACAGGGCTGGTCCTGACGATCTCGGTTGGCATATCTCCGACTTTCTTGCCTTCAAGAAACTCCTGAGCAAACATCTTCATCCCAAAGCGCAGAAGTGGATGGCTCATTGTGATATTGCCCAGGCTGTCGATGCTGACTCCTTGGGTTATACCCATGGCAAAGATCGCCGCATTCTTCAGAATGCCGACCTTACAGGAGACATTCAAGTCGAGTCTTCACCCAATGAGCTAGCCAACAAGTTCCTTGCCGCGACAAGACAGAAGGGGGGAATTGTCAAGAAACTCGGGTATGACTTGGTCATCCTGGTGTGTGGCCCTACCACCCTCGAGCAGGACGTCTTCTTCGGTAGTGATGATTACAAGCCACGCGTTCGAGCCTACGACATTCGGTCTGCAATGGGCTTAGACGACTGCCAGGCTAAAGGAATGGTCAGCACGCCTGCCATGTTCTCCGCGGGCTGGCAGATTAACCCGTGCTTCTGTTCCGATAGCACCGTCCCCACGCTGGCTGGTTTCCTGACCTTTCTGGCAAAGCAGTTCGGCGCGATCTTTGCTAGCCATATGTTGACTAAGGCTGTTGTATAGGTTGTCCTATGTTGGACGTGAGCAAGCTTGACCAACGTCAGCGGTTCGAGGATGGCACACTCAAATTTAGTCGCCGTGCCGAGGAGGATATCTTGTCTGACAAAGTCCATAAGGCCCTCGCAGCACGGTTGATGCTTGGGCATTCTGATCATTCCTTCTCCTTCGACGCAGCGAATGACGACTGGGGAAAGTTGATCGGTCCCCGCCGACACAAGGCACTCGACTCATACAAGCAGGAGTGGGAGAAACTCGCAGTAGCCGACGCCGCAACGCAGTTTGGCCCAGAACCCCCCCTTTTCGGCCAGGATGTGTACGGCAAGGTCCAGAATCCCCACCAACGCGAAGCGCATTACCTGGCTACGGTTTTTGAAATGAATTCAACAGACCCGAGAGAGTTGGATGCTGCAATGGACTCTATTCATGCGTGTAAGTACTTCCAATACGCATCTCGTTCCGTATATGGCTCACTGTCTCGTAAGTGTTCACCGGAATCCAGTTTACCCAACTGAAGCTCCTTTTCGAGGATCCAGACCTTCGAGAGAAATGCAAGGCCTGGCTTAATGCAAGCGGCATGCCGATACTTGAGCATCCTTTCGGCGATGACCAGGAGAAGCCGCAGGAGCAGTACAGCGCTAAGAAGAACATTGAGGCAGATGTGCCTGTGATGACTGTCTATATGGAAGATGATGCATCAGGCAAAGAAACCACCCACAGCGGCAACCAACCTGAGCACACCATCGTGATTAGTGGAGGTCAGGAGCAGAAGCGATCTTCCCCTAAGCAGCCTGCACTCGGCTTGGATAAGGAGTCCGATAAGAAGCCCTCCACTGCAGCCCAAGTTCCCCACGCTGGTGGAGGCATTCTTGAAGCTTCTAGCGAGCCAGACACTGTAGAGAGGCTCAAGACAGCTCTTAAGACAGCTAATGATCGTCTGAGCGAAGACCTTAGCGCAGAGGACTTCGAAATCGTAATGGTCAACATTACGAATATCACGAAGCGCTTGACTACTGAGAAGATCAAGCGGGATGCAGCGGTGAAGAACAAAGCAATGCGCCATAATAATATCGGCTCTACAAATACCTCCAACAGTGATACCGTTCAGCAGAACACAGCAAAATCTCAGCCCGCTGCATCTCAGCGAGGCCTTGTCAGACCTAGGTGAAGGTCTAGATCTGTTAGCTGCATCATGGCTTAGCTAGAGTTGCTACTATTGGGATGCGCTGTTCGACTGTCCGGTATCGCTTTCTCTCAGATACAGCTGTTTTATGTGTATATAAGAAGGCTTCATGACCTCTCATTCTAGACAGGACCTCTTAGAAGGTCAACCAGACAATAATCTCTTCATTCAGCCATATATGCTTCAGTGTGTGATGTCAGGGTCTCATAGGCCTCAAGACTCAGACATCGACCGGCCCAAACAACGGCTTTACCTCCGAGAACAGCGGTCAAGAGATCGACACTGATGTTGTCATGGGAGGATTTACTCTGGTCAGACTCAAAAAGCCAAGCGGTTTCACCTCTCGGTCCATGGAGCAGACTGCTGGCCAGAGACCTACCAGTGCCACAAGTGAACAGTGGGTTCCACCTCATTTGATAGGTCGCCAACTCTAAGCTTACAAACAATGTTAAGCTTATGGACCACTACTCCTAGTTGTGTGAAGCCACCCAGCAACCCCCCTGTTTCGTCGCGGCTCCCTAAACAGAGATGGAGCTGCGTTAAAGCCTCTCGATTTTTATGGATTGGTCATCCTGTGGGCCACTCAGCTCGAGGCCCAGGCAATCATCCGCGCCAGCCATGGCTGAAAGAACCGCTGCGTTGACTAGGACGGGGCGGGCTGTATCCGGAAGTCCACGGACAACACCTAGCAACTCGCCAACTGGCCTGCTGGTCGCGGTGTGTATATAATGTTGGCTGAGGAGTAAACTTCGACTTTGACGAGGACTGCATGGATTTCGGCATGTGGTCTAGAAAATGTCGAGTTCTACGTCTTTTGGCATCTTCTGCATAATGAGTTGAGATAGGGGACTGGCTCCTTGTCAATTTCCCTCTATCAGCATGGTAGATATCTGCCGTAGGCACGTTTGAGCCTAGATAGTTCTCGTAATATGACTGCCTTTGTGATGAAATTCGCAGTGCCCTGAGTATGCGAATAACCTTTTTTTAATGGCAGCGGCTGCTATATTTTATGCAGTGTTTATCCTTAGAAGCTCCTTTATTTATTCACCATCATGAAAGAGGCTAGCACACTTTTCGCTTCTGGAGCATAATTGGTAAGGCGTGCGCGTGCTTTACTCGTGTAATAAAATTACAATAGTTCTAAGTTTACCTATGCTTATTTCAGATGTTGAAGTTATCTAGCCCTGTGCGCATTATTCTGCTTTCATTGCGTGGCGAGCTCGCTTAGCCTTCAGGGTGAAGTCTCTATGTTCGGATAAGAGCGATTCCATAAGTCTTCTACCATGAAACGAATCCCTCATATGAATTGCTCTACTGGCCTGGATTCTCGACCCCCCGACCTTTTCCTGCCCCTATCCAACCTCCCTCCAGATCGGGAATACTACTCCCTCGGTCGCTCGCATCATGGTAAGAGCGCTCGTCTCCGCAGAGCATCTCGCGGCGAGATTCTCCGTCGCGCAGCCCTCCTCGTCCTCACCTCGCCGACTAGTGGCTCTCGTTCATGCACCAGCTCGCCTTCTGGCTGGACGGCCTCTTGACTTTGTACCTGCCGTTGCCCGCAGACCGGCCCGCTCCCCTGAATCAGGGCTTGTCGTCGCCGTCTGGTCGCCGTACCCTGCGCTATAGGCCGGTGCATGGATCCGGGGGCGACCGCAGTAGCAAGAAGGAGAATACCGGCTTCGACGGGGTTAGATGGAGTTTCTCCTTCGGCGTTCGCTTCCGGGAGCGCGAAGTTAGTCCGGTCACTCCGGTAATACATGCCGGGCGCGAGTCCGGATACCTCTACTTCGGTCTGGTCGGGCCGCGGACGGTCGGTCGGCGTGCCCGCAAATAGAGGGCTTTACGCCATGCTGCTCAATTTTAGGCTCGGTATTCATCAGCCTCCATGGCTCAGTCGGCATCGCCGCCACATACTTATCATGGGTTCCAAACTAGATCCACCGCTGCCGCATACTTATCATGGGTTCCAAACTAGATCTACTGCGTGGTACACTTTTACGAGCGCATTAAGTCGCCCGGCCCCAACCTGATCTATGCTAACTAGATATCCATTGAGCCAAATTCCGTAGCTTTAGGAAGGTGATCTGAATGCCAGTACCTAGGTATGCACACACATTTGTGGAAGTGAAGGACCGGCTTTCCTTTCCGTCACATTCAACCACGTGCTGGCTTTAAATGCTGCTTGATTAAGTGCGTAAAGCCGTGGCCTCGGCCGCGCGGTCTCTTGCGGCCGTCCTCTGGTTCGCTAACCTAATACTCCGCCTTAGGGGCTTCTTCTCCGCGGCTGTGCCCCGTCTCCGTCGTATCGCGCTCTCCCGCCTTATGCGGTGGGCGACCCGACCACTGTATTCCGAATCCAGCGCTGAACCATCATCACCCGCCTCTGAATCACAGATAGCACGCCACCTATCTCCGAACCACGCGTGCCTGAGCACGGCAGCCGTGTCGATGCGGTCTGCGGGGTCGTACTTCATCATCCGGCGCAGGAGATCCGCCAGCATCACCACCCGGTCCGTCGGCATCCGCGACAGCTTGTACCTCGCGCCGCACTGGGCCGTATAGAACTTGAGCGTCTCGCCTGGCGCCAGGTGCGGGAGAGGGGGTGGCGGGTTGGCCGCCAGCACGTCGGCGGGGTGAGGACGCGTGGGCTCACAAACGTCTAGGAGACTGTCTTCGTCGGTGGAACATTCCGAGTGAGAGTCTGCGTCTGCCGCTGCGTCGCCCTCGCGCCTTGCTGTCGGCCCTTGCCGAAGTAGATTTACTAGTGCGGATTTGGACAGCCGTATGTTGTATCGAATGTAGAACTCGCGTCGGAGAGCCTCTTGCTGTACCTTCGTTACAACCGGTGAGGTCTTCTCGCGCTCTTCTCTCCCCTCAGGAGTATGGTTATTCCTCTGCGGTTCGTTAGGGATATGCTGATTTTCGGCCTCCTCTGAAATGGCGACAGCCCTCCCGATTCGGTCTGCTTCAGTCCTCGACGAGCTCTCATGCATCTCGTCATTCTCGGGTTGATTTTTTGTTGGGGGGGATTTAATGCCGGAACTTGATGGCTCTCTCGGTTCTTTATCTTCTTCCTGAGAAGGCCAGTCCTCCGACGAGTCTGGGGCTTCTGAAGGAGAGTCTGGCTGGCATTGTTCATGACCGATCTCACCTTCGAACGGGTCTGTAAATCCAGAGTCGTCAATCCGCTGTTGCCTCAGCTCGGCGAACCTTTCCCTTGACATTGTCACAGGGCATGGGTCGTCGTAATTGCTTTCAGTCCCTTCGTCCCATCCCTTCCTCATGTCTACCTTATTATCCCACTCGGCACCCCAACGACCGACAATCTCACTGTAACCTTCCAACCATGCTGTCCTGTAGGGTTCGGGAAACGGTCCCAGCAACGACTCTAGTGCACGAAATACGATTTGGACGGAGCTCCCCAACATCATTGGCATACACTCAAGGTCGCATATTGTGATTGCGAGAGCCCACACATCGGTAGGGATGCCGGCTGATGCCTTGGGCCCGAAGAACAGGACCTCCGGTGCGGCATACCCACAAGGCATCCCGATTTCTGGTTTCGGAAGGAAACCGTCTCCCCTGGGTATAGGGTATGACAAGCCGAAATCGACGATCGATACCTTGCCGGAGAGTAGTGATCGAAGGGCACTCTGATCGGCGGGTGCCACAAGATATGGAGGGACTCCCGCTGGTAACAGCTTCCCGGGGGACAGTCTCACCGCGTAGTCTTCTGGTTCATGCAACATGCCCATCATCTCGGCTTCGCTCAACTGGTAGGCTTTCCGGTCATATTGCAGCAGTATGTTAGCAGGGCGAAGGTCTCCGTGACACAGACCTCTCTGATGGAGCGCGTCCAGGCCTTGTGTCACTTGAAATGACACGTCCGTATAAATCTCAGGGATCTGGTCCTTCAGGGGCCAGAGTTTGTCGTCGTAGGCCTCCTTGTCATTTCCTCGTATCCTAGGTCCTAGGAGCGGAAGAACGAGGCACAGATGGCGGCCGTTTGGTCCAGTAAGCCAGAAGTGTTCTAACGGGAGACCGATGTGGTTATCCGACATGTATTCGGCACTATACCCTTCGAAATACCGCATAGCTGTGAGCTCAGGGTTGTCTTCGACGGATTCCTCGGCACATAACACCTTGACTCCGCGCCAGAGCTTCTCTTTATTATCGAAACAAAGCCACACGGTGGAGAAATGCCCGAATCCTAGCTTGTGAACGACTCGAAACCGGTCGTTATCTCCCAGGAAATCACCAAGGCGGATCGGATGTAGCCCCCCGCGGCGGTATTGTCCTATGTCTTCCACATTGATATCCGGGCGATACGGCCAGCGGTACGATATTTCATCAATCGTCGCTACGGGGTCTTCGGGTTTCCTGCTAGTGTCTGCATTTTCTTCTGACGATTCTTCAGCCCATGTCTGGAGCTGTCCGGGGTAGCTACTAGCCCCAGGAGAGTGACGGCTTCGACTGCTAGGGGCGCATTCTTCTTGTGAGTCGACATAATCGGGCAAATCCATTTCTTGGTACGCCATGGCTTCCAGAATTGGAGAACTCGAGGTTGTCGACGGGTCAGACTAGTACCGACGTAACTGATTTAGCATAATGCTACCAAGGAGGAGCGAGCGGCCAAAAGTATTGCCCTAAAATATACGTAGTGTGATATACCTCGTGAACTATGATGCGCAGGGAGGGAGAAAACGTTGTTACAGCATATAGACCTGAGAACAAAGGGTTAAAGTCTATGGTGACATCAGAAGAACAAAGGCTGTAAAACACGAATATTGAACAGTATGTTGAATGCAGAAGCCCGAAGAACCGGTAACACGATCTTGTAACGAACAACAGTGATATCTCGACATCTATTGGTAGGGGATAAAGGCCCAGGTTCGGGGGAACTGAGATCCTTTGGCAACATTTCGCTTCAAAGAGACATCAAGGGGAGCTATCATGATCTACGACAATCTTCATTGTCTTGAACGAACAATGTAGTTCAATTTTCTTTGAAGATAGCTCCGCAATGGTCCTCTATATAAGATGAGAGAGTCAAATCAGTGTCCAAAGTTCTTGATATGAAACGACGAGCGAAAAAAGGAGAAGACTGTTGTAAACTTCACCAATGGCGCCAACGGTATCGAATGTGAATTCCGAACGAGGTTTCCACAAGTTTTTGGTGGGTGGTGAAGGTAATTACGACGATCCCAAGGTAGAGTGGCGCTTGCTCCGCGCAGCATACAGGAAACTCTGCCCTGACCGTCGGCGCGGTTGCGAGGCTGTGGCCAAAGCCGTGACCGTCGCACTGTCGTTAACAAATATTGAGATACGCGCCTGGAACCACGATACTCAGTATGTATACGACACGCAAGGACGAAAGGTCTACTACATCGACGAGGACGGAAAAAGACGACCCAAGCTGGAAAGAGCTGACTCGCACATGACAGCTAGGATATGGGATGCCGCGAACCCGGAGAGGGACTACCACGCACACATTTATACCGTTGACGATGACCGGCAAGTGCCCCAGAGGCTGATGCTCATCGGAGAGCGGCAATACATAAGGGCCCACGATCGGCAGAGCCCCCAGTTGTGGCCACATGTTTCGAGGGGATGGCAGGGGGAGAACCCTCCTAAAGATGCCCTCGAAGAGTTCGTCCGCAGCCAGTGGATCGATGAACTGATACTCTTCGATGTGGACCAGAAGCTCGACCTCAAAGAGTGGGACAAAACCTGCCGTCAAAAGCAGGTTGGAAAGGAGGGGACCTTAGCAGCCGAGGCTGTCTTGACGCCTAATCAGCTCCAACGACTGTTGGAGAGTTGCGGCTTTTATGGTTGAAGGTAAGGTAAGTCTCTGTAAGAACGAGGTAAAGCTTGATAATATTGTCGTACGTAGATCGTTGGAAATAATTACAAGTTGAATCAACCAGTATATAAACGTCTTCAGCACCCGTTTGTTAGGCCTGTGGATATAAATCTGCCTATGTATCTTATAGCACTTTTCACCAAATGAAAGCTTTGGCATTTACTGGTCCTATGACGGTGGGGCCACCACCATCCCCAGCAGGCCGATGATGCCGCGGATCGAGGTGAGGAGGTATCCCCTCACGCCCTGCAAGTAACATCCCTTTTACCCTCTTTAACTACTTTTCAAACACAGAGTTTACTCAATAGACATACAGCTAACATACGATTCGGTGGATTTGTACCGTTCAAACGTCTTCGTGACAATGTTGTACTTGGTAAATCATGTTGTAAATACAGTCTGTATGGTGACTACGCAGGAGCCCCTCGATTTCAGGCCAATCCGGACGATACATTTACCTAAAAATAGGCATGGCATCTCACGAGACGTCAGTAGCCCGTAGCAGTTTTTTCATAAATTCTATACACGCTATGGCCGCGTGTCTCCTCCCGTCTTAGTGTCTTTAGGCGCCCTATCGCCCCTCTGAAACACAAAGAGCGCCTCGTCCTTGCCCGGGAAGCTCGGGAGCGGGATCTGCACGACCTTGACCCACTCCTTCTCCTCGGCGGCCATGTACTCGTCCATGGTCTGGCCGCGGAAGCCCGTATAGCCGTTCCTGTTCTGGGTGCCCACGACGGCCAGCGTGTCGCCTGCGTACGCCCGCAGCGCGGCCCTCGTGAACCCGCCCTCCTCGCCGCCCGCCATCCCGCCGCCCACGATGGGGTACACGAGCAGCAGCCCCGTGTCGGGCGCGCCGCCGTGACCCCGCAGCCCCGCCTCGCCGTCCGCCACCACGGTGTCCGGCACCCACGTGACGCGCCAGGCGCTCTGCGCGTTGTCGACGGGCACGACGGCCCCGACGCCGTGCGCGCGTAGCATGAACGCCCAGTACCCGTTGCCGGACCCGAGGTCGACGACGGCGCGGCCGGCGGCGAGCACGCGCAGGATCTCGAGCGCCTCGTACGACGGGCACGCGCACCCGAAGTGGTGCATGAGCACCGGCAGCACGTGGTGGCTGCTCGCGACCGTCTCCGACAGGTCGCAGGGCCCGCACCATTCGAGGCTCCGGGCGCTCCAGGCCGCGAAGGCGAGGTAAGGGTTCGGCGGTATCGGGTTCGCGTTCGAGGCGGCGGAGGAGGGCTTCCGCTTCGGGATCTGCAGCTGCGGGAGATCCGGGTGCAGGAACCTCTTCGCGAGCAGGTGCTCGGCGACGCGGCGGCGCAGGCTGTCCTTGCGCGCATTGGCGGCGAAAGTCTTGAGCGCCGAGGCTGTCGCGGTTGCTGGGTTGAAGACGGAGAGGTAGACGTCGATGTCGGACCGCGACGGCGGGTTCGGGTGCGGGCTCGAGGGCGTCGCCGGGTCGCGGTACCACGCGTGCAGGTTATTGGCGGGCCCGAGCGAGACAGCGTGCTGCACCTGCGCTAGGGTCACACTGGTTATGGCGTGGTAGACGTAGGTGTCGCGTCTGGGCAGAGCGAAGGACTCCGTGATGGCGGAGTGGAAGTCGTCTTTCTCGAGGTGCGCCTCTGCGCGGGCGTGCAGGTCGCTCTCGGCGATGTAGCTCGTGGGGTTCCAGGTGGCCGACCCGACGCAGTAAGTGAATGAGGTACTCTTGGCGCCGCCGCCACCATTGTTGGTGGCCCTGCTAGGCGCCATTGCGACCCTTCGTCTGTGTATGTGAAGCCTAGAATGGGAATGGCTTTCGTCTTATCGCGAGGAATATGACGTCGATAATTGAGTTACAAAATTCTGGTGGGGGTTGAGGTACGTACTGGAATAACCCCGCCAGCACAGGGGTCTGTTGCAGGGTAAGTCGGCTCAAACTGGGAAAGAGAATCTCAAGTGGCGCATTAATTTTGCAGCCAGACCTCCCTGAATACGCTAACTTTTCTCGATGACATAACGATTCTTCCACGTCCGATAAGTCTATTTAATACTCATGATCTTCTAGGTCCGTATATAGAGCATCTCGGCTCTTAGCCAAGCCATCTCCCATTATAATTACCCAAGCGCCTGTTCAGAATATCCTCTCGAGACTTGGTCTCACCCACTGAACTTTTCTGCACTTGCGCTCTTCGATCCACGCATCGATGCGCCGTTGTGCCCAGCCGCTCATGAATCGGGACTCCTCGTAGGTCCACTCGTGGTCATCGTAGAACTCGGAAGGAATCTGGGGGTCCCGGGCTTCGCCGAATCTCATGAATCGCATGAATGTACACTCTCCCAGATGGTACCGATACTGGAAGCACCCCTCATCCTCGCTGCATGCCATCCCGCACTCCACGAACGAAGTTACGTTCGAGCCTTGATAATCGCCCCAGCAGCAGTTGTCCCAGTCCTCTAGGTAAAAACCTCTGTTCAGGTGATGGAAGCCGTGGAGGTCTTCGTAGAGAAGCGGTCTCTGTTTCATTGTTGTCGGCGTCAGTTCCGCCAACGATACCATCTGTTAGGTTTTGAAGGAGAAAGGTATTAAGAAGGCCTTTTAGGTGGACCGCCACTTACGTCAAGTATTCTCCTACTATGTTCCCATCTCCAAAGCTTCCCCATGTCGTCGGACTTCGTTTTATGCATAGTCAACACAGGCTGACACCAGTAATCGTTCCCAAAGGGTATGCTATGCAGAGGGTGAGGGTTGAAAAGCGGCCAGTACCCAGACAAGTCGATTCCTACGTTATGAAGAACCCAACCCAGAACGCTGTCACCACAGGGATCATTGCGCAGAAGCTCCAGCCAGCGCCGGTTCAACGGAGCCTCCTTGTACTCGCCATCCATCCCACTCTGGCGATGGAGCAGCTTCTTCATTGCCCCGCGGCTCAGGACAAACCCGGGGCCGCCGTTGGCGAAGAAGGTTACTGAATCCGGATCTTCATTGTCTCTGAGAAGACCAGGCGAGGGACTTCCAATATAAAGCGGCAATCTGTGGTTTAGATTCGCCAAGAACCGGAAGACGTTGTCCCAGACGACGTATGTGTCCGTCTCGTAAAAGAAATACCACCTCTTACCGGGACGCATCCTCCACGCCCTCTCGACCATTGGCAGGAACTTGTATTTGTCGAGGCGCCAGCCATCGAGAGTCCAGGTGTCATTAGACCGGGGATCGTGGGCCTGCTGTCGTTGGTGGCGGATGCGGGTGTAGTTCACAAAGTCTTCGTTCTCAAAGTGGTATGCCGCGGGCATATCGGCGAGGATGTCGATGACTTGGTGTCCATGTAGGGTCTCCTCAAGATCGGAGAAAATTAGCAGGTCTTCTATGCATGCCGAGACGCTTTCCATTTGGGCTTCGATCTTGTCGGGGGACTCGGTATGACCCATCTTGAGGACAGGCTGGACCATATGCCTCACAAGATGGTGAGGAAACGAACGGCACAACTCCTCGGTGGACGTCTCGCTGATGTCCTGCGAGACGGGTATGAAGTCGCTCGAGGTGTCCCATTCGTAATACTGCCGGTGCCCATGGCTGTCGTCTTCCAGAAGGGCCGGTTCCTCGATTATGAAGTTCCCCCATTTGCGTCGATATACGTAAGTAATGGAGTGGATGAGGATAACAAGAGCCGGGAATATAGCAAAGGCGGTGGTTATGACGCGTCGGATGCAGCTATTGAAGCCCTTACGACCCCCGCTTCCACAGCGATAGATTTCTATGCAAGACGCGCTGGCGAGAAACCGCCTCGACTTCATGACCTGGATAGCGCGATCACTGTTCCTGGTATAGATAAATACGCTCTGATGTTAGAGGGTTTCTGGGCTGTTTTCAACAGTGTTCGCGGGACAAACTAGAGCGCCATCTGATACATTAATCAATTCGAACAGTTCACACAGCTCAGTATCGCCCACCCGGTCCCTTTCCTCCTTCTTGTCAGCGCATTGCTCTACCTCACGCTCCATGGACAGTTGCAGCTGCTCCCGTCTCTGTGAAACGTAGTGACACCCTTTGTAGCCAGCTCATGATAGGTACTGGGTGGGCCGTTATCCTGCCGTTTACTGGACTAGAGATCACCGCTGACCGAGTATGCCGTCATGAGCATTTCGTCAGGATTATGTCGATTTTCAAATTTTCAATTACATGCAATGCGACCCCCTAATACACGAATGGGACATGACTGGGATGGGAACACTACGAGTGAGGAATCTGATTACCACTCACGCAAGCAATGTCGCACAATTGAAAACATCATCCGGGGTCACGCTGTAATGACGAAAGCCCCGAGATGCGAAATTTAATTCCCGCGGAATAGAAACGGAGTCACACCAGATATCTAACGGCCAGATTAGACGCGAGATTATCTATTGTTTTACTTGACCTAGAATTTGACCCCGCGTCGGATCTCTGCATTTCCGCCGGTGCCCTCAACAGCTTTCGAGGAACTTACAAGCCATAAGCGATAACTGCTTCCTGCTCGCTGTCATCTGTACTGACGTCCCAGTATCGAGAACATGGCGAATTTAAGTTTGCCGCCGCGGGGGGGGGGCGGGGGGCGGGGGGGGGGGGGGGGGGGGGGGGGGGG